>JAINUT010001900.1:0-125556 GCA_020205555.1 Panax stipuleanatus | reverse complement strand
ACAGGTTATTGTCTGTCTGTTTAAGTATATTAAACTGATATGCAGAACCTATTGATATGCATAAACTTTGAATTATTCAGACAAGTCAAAGTTTGTCTGCTTAGGGGCTGTTTGATAGCAGTTTAATGGGTCTGGATGGGTAAAAAACTGAGCGAAACAGTGATTAAGAGTGTTTGTTTACGACTTTGAAAATCTGAATTGGACTAAAAAGGTCTGAGCGATTCTTTTAAAAAAAGCTGGCTGAATCGGCTGAATAACTTAATTTTACCCAAATAGCCATAACACACCTAGGGCTGTAAATGATAACCGAAAAATTCATATTCGTCCGCATCCGTATTAAAAAAAAGCGGATATTATTCATATTCGAAAAAAAACGGATATATCTGCATTCGATTTAAAGGTATCCGCAAATAAACGGATATGAATACGGATATAGGCGTAGTCGTATTCGTTTAACATCCGACCGTAAATATATCCGGCGGATAGCGAATATCCGGATTCGGATCCGTATCCGAAATTTGTATCCAAATAACTTATATATATTATATAATAAGCAAAATAATTTTTTTAAAGTGACGTTCCTTATATAATAATTAGTTTTCACTATTATACGAAAATTATTTTAAAAATATATCATTTCACTTCTAAAAAGTAGGAAATAACACTTTTATTTTAATATTAATTAACTGAAATAAATTGATTTAAATATAGTTATTAGATTTTTACTAATATAAAGTTAAAATATCTAAAATGTATCATTTACCAAGAAAATTATATACTAGAAGAACAAAACTATAGTTATTAGCTTGTTATAAGTTTTTTACTTTCAAAACTTACTTGCAATGTTGGGAGATGGGAACAATGAACAATAGCATTTTATTGTTAAAATGTGTTAAGTTCGAATTAATTTAGAATTAATCTAGAAGGGGGTTGAATAATTAATTCACGTTTATGAATTTTCGGGTGGAGAGAGTATTTATCACTTTCATTTGCCCAATTATTTAAAAATTAGAAGTCCAAATATTTAAAGCAAGTCCAAACTAAATTTTGGATGAAGTTGGATTAACTAGTTGTCAGTTGTCACATATACATTATAACCTGCACTCTCCATAAATATAATGAAATAAAATAAACTTTTTATAACTATGTAAATTGTAATCTATGTACTGAGGATAAATTTTAAATAAAAGTTCTCATAAACATATTATTAAAATTTTAATCAAGTATTTGAGAAAAAATAATTAAATATTTAATGTAAACTTTTGAATCTAATTATAAATTATAAATATTCATACACACTACAATATTGGACATCTAAACATTAATAAGTAGTATTGAAATTTAAGATTTCAAAAATGATGAAAACTTATTTGAATTGTAATTAAGAACATTGATTATTGTATTTAAATATTTATTAAAAATAAATAAATTAACATTCATTCATTAAGAAACTATATTTTAAAACTCATTATTTTTATTGTAGTTATAGTTAGGATTATAAATGGTAACCGAAAAATTCGTATCCGTCCGCATCCGTATTCAAAAAAAAGCGGATATTATCCGTATTCGGAAAAAAGCGAATATTGTCCGTATTCGATTTAAAGGTATCCGCAAATAAACGGATACGGATACTACAGTATCCGAATCCGTATATATCCATTTACACCACTAAATCACACACCCTCTCTCTCAATATATATATATATATATATATATATATATATATATATATATATATATATATATATATAATTAATTAATTAAAAATAATATGGACATATGATAATAATATCAAATTAAGTGAAAATAATTGACACATTGAAATTAATGTAATTTTATTATTATGTTGACATGTTTGTTTAATTAGTTACATTTCTTATTTTCTATGAAACTTGGATTAAAATTATTGGAATTATTCAATACTTTGTTTGAATTAATTATTTTTATTTGTTGTACAATGAATATTTTATTTAATTTTTTTAAATACGTCCAGATAAAATTATATACTTATTCAACATAGTTTAGAGGAGTAAAATAGTAAAAAGACAGTTATTCAGATGTTTTAGACGTATCAATTATCAAACAACATTTTTCATTCAGTTTCAGATTCAGATTCAGCTCATTCAGATTCATTCAGTTTTTATCAAACAACCCCTTAGTTATTTATGAAAACCTATTATGCAGTTACTTCAAAGATTATAACAGTGCACAATATGAATTGAGTTAAGTGCAAAATTAATACAATGAAAGCAGAATAAACAAAAATCACAACACCTAGATTTTTTAAGATGATTCACGCCATTGCGGAGAGATCATTGCTTGATGTATCCGGTGTAGCGAGTAATTGGTATATCACTGAGACAACAACCCAACTTTTACGTTGTTACTTTCAACAAAGTCTACATAATTTGGAGTGGGCTAAATGACACTTCTATCTCTCCAAGTTGTCACTCAATTTCAAAGTCGTACCTAAAATTTATTAATTTTTGTAAGTTAGGTCCTTAAAGTGATATGTTTTTGCGTTTCTGTCCCTTATACCCGATTTGACTGTAGCCCGACCTAACCCAAACCATTTAACTTTTACCCGATTCAAATTTTTTTGCACTTCTATCCCTCTAAGTTACCCGATTTTTTTTTTATTTTCAGAAAAAAACAATCTTTTCTAGAAAAAAAATTATTTTTTAAAAGAAATGAGTAAAGTTTCAAAAAAATATATATTCAAAAAAAATAGGAATTTTTAAAAAAATGAGAAAAATTTCATAAAATATAGAATAAAAAAAATATAACAAAAAAAATAAAACTTTATTTTTAGAAAAAAAATAACTTTTTTTTAAGATTGAGTAAATTTTCATGAAATATAGATTCAAAAAATAAAATTTTATTTTCAGAAGAAAATAGATTTTTATTTTTTTAAAAGTGTGTAAAGTTTTATAAAATATAGATTAAAAAAAGAAAAAAAAATTAATCAATATTTCAAAAAAAATGTATTTTTTTATTTTTTTTTAAAATGAGTAAAGCTTCATAAAATATAGATTCAAAAAAATAAAACTTACTTTTTTAGAAAAACTAGAAAATTTTATTTTTTTAAAAAAAAATAAGTAAAGTTTCAACAAATATAGATTCAAAAAAAAGTTTAAAATAAAAAATGTAAAATAAATTAAAAGTAAATGAGTAAATAAAGTAAATAAGTAAAGTTTCATAAAATAAACTTACACATCTTTAAAAAAAACGTTATATTTACTTTTTTTGAATCTTTATTTTATGAAACTTTACTCATTTTAAAAAAAATAAAAAAAATTATTTTTTCAAGGTATGTTATAACTGTGGAAAGGAAGGACATATAGCTAGAGAGTGTCCGGTTGCAAAACCAAGTCCAGCGGGGGTGGTGATTTCAAAGGCTGTCCCGGACAAATCAAAGTCGGTGGTTCCTGGAAGAGCGTTTGTCGTGACTGCCCAAAACGCAATGAACCCTACTCGTTTTTACAATAATAAAAATCTCTCCTTTTTTGAAAATATTGGTTATATATATATATATATATATATATATATATATATTTGAATCTATATTTTATTAAACTTTATTCATTTTTTTAAAAAATAAAATTATTTTTTAAAAAAAAATAAAGTTTAAATTTTTATATTTATAATTTTTTTAAATCTATATTTTTGAAATTTTTTTATATTTTAAAAAATAAAATTTTCTATTTTTGCTGAAAATAAATTATTTTTTTTATTTTTTTTGAATCTATATTTTATTAAACTTTACTCATTTTTTTAATATATTTTTTAAAAATTTTTATGAAAAGAAATTTGAATCTATATTTTATTAAACTTTACTCATTTTTACAAAAATAAAAAATTTCTATTCTTTTTTAAAATATAGTTTATTTTTTTAATCTATATTTTATGAAACTTTACTCATTTATTAAAAAATAAAAATTCTATATTTTTTAAATTAAGTTTTATTTTTTTGTTTTTATGAAATTTTGCTCGTTATTTTTAAAAAAAGTAATTTTTTTTCTTCTGAATATCAAGTTTTATTTTTTTGAATCAATATTTTATTAAATTTTATTCATTTATTAAAAAATAAAATTTTCTAGTATTTTCTTTAAAATATTGTTTTATTTTTTATTTTATTTTTTTGAATCTATATTTTATGTAACTTAACTAATATTTTAAAAATTAAAAATAATAATTTTTTCAGAAAATAAATTTTTTTGAATCTATATTTTATGAAACTTTACTCATTTTAAAAAAAGTATTTTTTCCTAAAATTAAATTTTTGTTTTTTTGTTTTACTTTTTTGAATTTATATTTTAATAAACTTTACTAATATTATTAAAGAAATATTTCTATTTTTTTTGAAAGTAATGCTTTTTTTTGAATATATATTCTATGAAACTTTTCTTATTTTTTGCAAAAAAAAAATTCTTTTTTTAAATAAAGCTTTTTTTTGAAATTAAAAAAAATTAAAATCAGGTAACTTAGATGGACAGAAGTTCAAAAAATATCGAATCAGATAAAAGGGACAGAAACGCCACAAAATGTAACTTTAAGAGCCTAACTGACTAAAAATAAACTTTAGAGGCAACTTTGAAAGTAAGTAACAATTTAGATGAACAAAAATATCATTCAGCCATTTAGAGTGTTTAAAACTCCATGAACACAACACCGTTTTATCCTAACACAATATATTATTTTTCTCACATTTACATGTGTACAATACTGCTTGCATTATCAGTAGTATCTAGCAAACTCATTCTAAACCAACATATAACAAGCATGCAACAGTAAATATTATTATATTAAAATAATTAATTATATTAAAATATATCCAATACTTAACATTACAAATTAAATATAACATCACTTGTTCTCTAATAGAAAAGTAATGTTAGAATTTGAGCGTATTTTAATATGGGTATCATTATCTATTTTTAATGATTGAAAATATTAATGTGTTCTATTCCATGAGTAGATTAAATTAATTATTTAAAAGCTCAAATCCATGGAGAATTTGAGCGTAATTTAATATGGGTTGCATAAATATAGTGTTGTATTCCATAAGTAGATTAAATTAAGTATTTGGAAGTTCAAATCCATGGAGTAATAAATGAGATATTAACTCCCAAATATCACACATAAAAATGATAAATGATAATAAATACATGTGAAAAAAGGCAAATCCCACATTGGTTAAAACTTCAAACACATGAATGAGATTTATTTAAAATTGATGAATATCCTAATACTAGTTAAATAAATCACATTCATGTGTTTGTTGTTGAAATTCTATCCCCTCGAATATAAACACATTAAATGTTTAGTTCTTAACCGATGTGAGACTTGCCTTTTTTCACATGTATTTATTATCATTTATCATTTCTATGTGTGATATTTGGGAGTTAATATCTCATTCATTACTCTATGGATTTGAGCTTCTAAATACTTAATTTAATCTACTCATGGAGTAGAACACATTAATATTTTCAATCATTAAAAATAGGTAATGATACCCAAATTATAAATTACGCTCAAATTCTCCATGAATTTGAGTTTTCAAATACTTAATTTAATCTATTCATGAAATAGAACACATTAATATTTTCAATCATTAAAAATAGATAATAATACCCATATTAAATTACGCTCAAATTCTAACATTACTTTTCTATTAGAGAACAAGTGATGTTATATTTAATTTGTAACGTTAAGTATTGGATATATTTTAATATAATTAATTATTTTAATATAATAATATTTACTGTTGCATGATTGTTATATGTTGGTTTAGAATGAGTTTGCTAGATACTACTGATAATGCAAGCAGTCATGTACAAATGTAAATGTGAGAAAAATAATATATTATGTGTTAGGATAAAACAGTGTTGTGTTCAGGGGCGGATCCACAGTGAAGACAGGGGGGCACTTTCCCCCGCTGAATTTTGAGGGAGGGGGGAGGGGGCATATTAAAAAAAATAGGAGGGTGTTAAAATGAAATTTAATATTTTAAACTTAGAAAATTATTATAATTCTAAAGGACCAATATTCTCCGTCAAATAAAGGTTCTTCAAATATGTGTTATATTCTATTTTTAGTTTCTTTAAATTTTGTAATTTATTTTGTAATGTTACTTGTTAGTGGTTTAATTGAGATTGTTTATTGTTAGTGCTAATTACACTTAACTATTTATGTAAGACCTCGAATTTTATAAATAAAGATTTAATTTTTTTTATATATTATTTTGAAATAGTAAGAGGTTGATTTAATTAATGTAGTAAGTTGTGGGTAAAATGTGCAAATATTTTAAAATGAGCAAGTGGTTATAAAATATTCATTGTTGTCGAAAAATATTCGTTTGGTCGTGGAATATTCATTGTTGTCGGGGAATATTCTTGTTGTCGGGGAATATTCGTACGACGGCGCAGCCATTTGTGGGCCCCACAACGGAAGAGCTGTCGGATATAGAAAGCGACAGAAATAACCTTTTTATAAATAACGGTAAAACTGTTACCGTTAAACTGTTGAAATACCCGGTGATAAAAATACAGTAATACGCGTTGTTGCACAGTAACACACGGTATTGCACAGTATTTTGAATTATTGATTCTTACATAAGAAGACACTTACTCAATTATTGTTACAGTAATTACTGTTCAATATTTTATATGATTGATTCAATAATTGCTACGTTGATATTTTATATGATTGATTCAATAATTGCTACTGTTGATATTTTATATGATTGATTCAATAATTGTCACTGCACAGTATTTCACATTATCAAATCAATAATTCATATTATTTGAATAATATTATTAGATAGCATTATTTACAATGCCTAAGGAAGTTCTGTCTAGGAGGAGTTATTTAATTGCGCGTCAGTAAGGAGAAATCCTTATGAGAAGGTCCTCTCTTTCCTAGAAACGACCTGGTTGTCAATATTGTAGTTCTGCAATATTATTTATGAATAATTAATTATTGATTTATATGATAAAGAAATATTTATTTTGTGGATATAAAAGAAGGAATTAGTGCTGATGTATTTTTATCAGTATTTTGGTGTGGAAAATCATCCGTTTGAGAATTTCGGCTATTTTCGGTTGAGAATTTAGAAAAACTTCCTTCTGCAAAGTTGTAGAGAATTAAATTTTCTATGAAAAGGATATAGAATTCGTATTTTTCTGATAAAGGGGCTATTTATTATGAATTATTGAAGTTATAAAAATAAATATTTTAATATATATATATATATATATATATATATATTATATATAACATGTGGGAAATTTTGTTTTCAAAAGAGATGGCTGAGGTTTTTTTTCAAAACTTGTGTGCTGCTAATTTTTTTTCGTGAATGTCATTTTGTCAACCATTGTGTGCTACCTCTTTCCTATAAATAGGGTGCTTAGTTAGAAATGAAAATCACACCAGAATCAGAAAATTTTCTCTCTATAATATCGAGCGTATTTCTTGTGAGTATTTAGATATTTTGAGTGTTGGTAGCAGTGCAAATTTTCGTCCACATAATATCCGATATTTCAATCAAAAATACTCTCCTGTTAAGGTAAGGGATGTTATTTTCTTTCGTAAATGATGCTATTCTTTTCAATATCATTATACCAAAATATTGGCATAGATTTTATTATGAAATTCTTATTTTTTTCGTCAGGGTTACTATTCACGTATACGGTACTATTCACGAAAAAATTAATTTTTTTTCTATTTGTCCAAGTTGGCTATTATGGGTCCTATCTTTGATTGGATCTAAGTTTTAAGCTTTATTCTTAAATTTTGCTCCACAATTGATTATCACGAAGTATTTTTGAACTTGGATAAACTAAAATACGAATCTTTAATCTTTGTCCTTTATCTCACTAGATTCGTTCTTTAAAATATTTTTCATCATCCTCAGTCCTAAATGGTGATATAATTGAATATCTTTGGCCTGTAGAGCAAAGATGAATGATTACCTGATGAATATCTTTGGCCGTAGTGCAAAGATGGACAGGTGTTGAGATGAACATGACCACTGGTGATACAAATGAATATCTTTGGCCCGTAGTGCAAAGATGAATATTTGATTTGAGATATATATTTATTTATGTTACATGGATAAAATATTGATGATGAATTTTTAAATCATAGAAGATAGTAGACCTCATTCTCTACATAACTCTTCTAATGAATTGATATTTCCACTGTAGTTGTTGATCTAAAACTTGTTGTCCATAATATTTTATCTGATTTGTTGAAGACTAACGATAATTTATTTTCCATTATCTTAGTCATAATATTCTTTACTGAGCTAATTGAGCTCACCCTTTTCATCTGTTGCCCTCTTCAGGAAATGAGAATGTTGCAGGAACTAGTCGGGGGATAGAGTGATGGTCCGAGTTAGAGCAGCAGTAGTCCTCATTATTTTTAATAAATATTGTGGTAATAATTGTAATGAGGATTTAGTTTGAATGTTAATATTTTCTACATATTTGTATTGACACTCACAGTTGTGTGGTCGTATTTTGCACGATCGTGTGATATAAAATTTGTATTTGAATTCTGTACCATGTATTTGGCGACTCAGAATGGGTTGGGTTGACTGGACCTATTCTTGGGACGTCACAATTTATATTATATATTGATCTTGTTTTGATGTTAAATTAGTTTTTAAATATTTATTAATTGTCATGCATGGACATACGTAATTGGGTTACAATAACTAAATCTATAAAATTTGAATCTAGACATTGAGCATGATATTTTTGTAACTATTAAAAATGAGGCTATAATGCAACAATTTCAAGCAATGAAACCTCGAAAAATGTTATTGTAAACAATATTTGAAGATTATTTAGTTTTGTGATTTATTTTATTAACTTTTTATTCTTAAAGAATTTTTTTTTCGAATTTGCCCCCACTGAACTTTCAAGCTGGATCCGCCCCTGGTTGTGTTCATGGAGTTTTAAACACTCCAAATGGCTGAATGACATTTTTGTCCATCTAAATTGTTATTTACTTTTAAAGTTATCTCTAAAGTTTATTTTTAGTCAGTTAGGCTCTTAAAGTTACATTTTGTGGCGTTTCTGTCCCTTTTATCCGATTTGACTATAACCCGACACATTTATCTTTTATCCGATTCGATATTTTTTGAACTTCTGTCCCTCTAAGTTACCCGATTTTATTTTTTTTAGTTTCAAAAAAAAGCTTTATTTTAAAAAAATAATTTTTCTTTGCAAAAAATAAGAAAAGTTTCATAAAATATATTTTCTAAAAAATGCATCACTTTCAAAAAAAAGTTTTTTTTAAAAAATAATATTAGTAAAGTTTATTAAAATATAGATTCAAAAAAGTAAAACAAAAAAATAAAAATTTAATTTTAGGAAAAAAATACATTTTTTTAAAATGAGTAAAGTTTTATAAAATATAGATTCAAAAAAAAATTATTTTTTGAAACACTTATATTTTTCAATTTTTAAAAAATTAGTAAAGTTTCATAAAATATAGATTCAAAAAAATAAAATAAAAAATAAAACAATATTTTAAAGAAAATACTAGAAAATTTTAATTTTTAATAAATGAATAAAATTTAATAAAATATAGATTCAAAAAAATAAAACTTGATATTCAGAAGAAAAAAAATTCCTTTTTTTAAAAATAACGAGTAAAATGTCATAAAAAAAAATTTAAACTTAATTTAAAAAATATAGAATTTTAATTTTTTAATAAATGAGTAAAGTTTCATAAAATATAGATTAAAAAAAAATGATATTTTAAAAAAGAATAGAATTTTTTTATTTTTGTAAAAATGAGTAAAGTTTAATAAAATATAGATTCAAATTTATTTTCATAAAAAATTTTAAAAATATGAGTAAAGTTTCATAAAATATAGATTCAAAAAAAAAATAAAAAAAATAATTATTTTCAGAAAAAATAGAAAATTTTATTTTTAAAAAAATAAGAAAATTTCATAAATAAAGATTTAAAAAAATTATAAATATAAAAATTAAAACTTTATTTTAAAAAAATAGAATTTTAATTTTTAAAAAAATGAATTTAAAAAATGTTTTAATTTTCATAAAATATAAATTTTAAAAAAAGTATAAAATAAAAAACATTAAAACTTTATTTTCAGAAAAAATAAATTTTTTTATTTTTTTTAAAATGAGTAAAGTTTCATTAAATAAAGATTCAAAAAAAGTAAATATAATTTATTTTAAAGATGTGTTAAGTTTATTTTATGAAACTTTACTAATTTACTTTTTTAACTCATTTACTTTAAATTTATTTTACATTTTTTATTTTAAACTTTTTTTTGAATCTATATTTTTGGAAACTTTACTTATTTTTTATTAAAAAATAAAATTTTCTATTTTTTCTAAAAAAGTAAGTTTTATTTTTTTGAATCTATATTTTATGAAACTTTACTCATTTTTAAAAAATATATATTTTTTGAAATATTGATTAATTTTCTTGCTTTCTTTTTTAAATCTATATTTTATAAAACTTTACTCAGTTTTAAAAAAATAAAATCTATTTTTTTCTAAAAATAAATTTTTATTTTTGAATCTATGTCTCATGAAAATTTACTCAATCCTAATTTTTTTTTTCTTCTAAAAATAAAGTTTTATTTTTTTTGTTCTAAATTTTTTTTATCTATATTTTATGAAATTTTACTCATTTTTTTAAAAATTCCTAATTTTTTTTGAAAATAAAGTTTTTTTTGAATATACATATTTTTTGAAACTTAACTCATTTTTTTAAAAAAATAATTTTTTTTCTAGAAAATATTGTTTTTTTCTAAAAATAAAAAAAAAATCGGGTAACTTAGAGGGGTAGAAGTGCAAAAATTTTTGAATCGGGTAAAAGTTATATGGTTTGGGTTAGGTCGGGTTATAGTCAAATCGGGTATAAGTGACAGAAACGCAAAAAAAATATTACTTTAAGGACCTAACTGACGAAAATTAATAAACTTTAGGTACAACTTTGAAATTGAGTGACAACTTAGAGGGACAGAAGTGTCATGTAGCCCACTCCAAATTATGTAGACTTTGTTGAAAGTAACAAGGTAAAAGTTGGGTTGTTGTCGTAGTGATATACCAATTAGTTGCTACACCAGATACATCACGTAATGATCTCTTCGTGATGGCGTGAATCACCTTAAAAAATCTAGGTGTTGCGATTTTTGTTTATTCTACTTTCATTGTATTAATTTTGCACTTAACTCAATTCATATTGTGCACTGTTATAATCTTTGACGTAACTGCATAATAAGTTTTCATAAATAACTAAGGGGCTGTTTGATAAAAACTGAATGAGTTGAATCTGAATCTGAAACTGAATGAAAAATGTTGTTTGATAATTGATACGTCTGAAACATCTGAATAACTGTCTTTTACTATTTTACCCCTCTAAACTATGCTGAATAAGTATACAATTTTATCTGGACGTATTTAAAAAAATTAAATAAAATATTCATTGTACAACAAATAAAAATAATTAATTCAAACAAATTATCAAACAAAGTATTGAATAATTCAAATAATTTTAACCCAAGTTTCATAGAAAATATGAAATGTAACGAATTAAACAAATATGTCAACACAATAATAAAATTACATTAATTTCAATGTGCTTTTTCACTTAATTTGATATTATTATCATATGTTCATATTATTTTTAATTTTATATATATATATATATATTGAGAGAGAGAGAGAGAGGGGGTGTGTGTGTTATATGTGTGTTATGGCTATTTGGGTAAAATTAAGTTATTTAGCCGATTCAGCCAGTTTTTTTTAAAAGAATCGCTCACACCTTTTCAGCCCAAATATTCAGATTTTCAAAGTCGTAAACAAACACTTTTAATGACTGATTCACTCAATTTTTTATCCATTCAGACCCATTAAGCTGCTATCAAACAGCTCCTAAACAGACAAACTTTGATTTGTCTGAATAATTCAAAGTTTATGCATATCAATAGGTTCTGCATATCAGTTTAATATACTTAAACAGACAGACAATAACCTGTCTGGATAGTTCAGTTACCATATAATTTTAAAAGTGTCATTGTTAGTCAGCTAAATTAGACACATATTCAACCCACTTTAGATGTGCACACATATTCTGAATTTCACTAATTTTATCCTTTCTTACTCATTATTGATATATTATAATCAAATTAAAATTTGGTATTTTATTTAAATTTAGTAGACTTAAAACACTTGCGTACGATTTTAGCATTTTTTTTTCTTAAATTATTAATATACACAATACACGCACGTAGACATCGAAAATTAAGTAATGTTTCAAATTATTAATTATTATGCTATATATGACTAGGGATAACTTTAACCGAAATATTTTTAGTCATTTATTCTCAATATTAACAAATGAGAAGCAACTCACAGTATGATTATAACAAATGGGAAATGAAGAAGATGACTAGGGCATATATACTTGGTTGGGAATGGACAATTAATTAATTCCAATTTTTTTATTTGTTTTAAAAATTGAATTTGAAATTATTAGTCTAAAAATAAAAAAATAACTTAAAATGGAGGAGTATTTAATATCATGTCTAACCATGTATTATAATCTCTACAATTTGGGACTAAAAAATTTGTGTACAAAATAACATTTACTTTTTTTTTAAAAAAAATGACTGATGTATCCTATTCTATTCATCTATCATATTACTTAAAATATGATCTTTTTATTATCAAAAAATCTATGTGGACATGAAAATTGAACATGAGTGTATTTGAATTTCACTCATTTGTATTTTGACCCCAATGATGGGTAAAAATACCAAATACGTGAAATTCAAATTAATACATTCATGTCTAATTTTTATATCCGATTAGAAGAGCTCTTTTATTATTGGTAAGGGTATAAAAGTTCAAGCGATAATTTTTTTTTATTTAGTCCTTTAAATAATCTGGGACAAGACACACTACTAAAAAAATGATCATTTGTGATGACCAAAATTCATCACAAAAATTTAAAAAACTATCACAAAAGGTTTATGTGATGGCCTTAAGCATCACGATGGCCGTCTTGTATACGCCCATCATGAAAGATTTTACGTAATAGTTTTGACAATCACCGAAACATTCAATCCTTTTATGATGGCTAGATCTGTCACATTAGTATAGTAATTATTTGTGATCGCTGAAGCAATCACATCCTTTTGTGATAGCGAAAACAATCATGTCCTTTTGTGATAGCAAAAACAATCATGTCCTTTTGTGATGGTCACGACAAAGCAGCCATACACATAAATCTCTTGTGATGGCTAAAGTAATCACAATTGTTCCTAGTTTTGCAACTCATTTATATTTTTTGGTGATAGTAAAGCCATCACAAAATTCTTATATTAAAATATATTTAATTGCCAATTTTATATTTCAAATCTGTAAAAATGCCATAAATTTCAATAAATTTAAAACATAAAATCATAAAAAATATTAAAATGAAAAAACTGGATCCATTTAATTAAAAATCAATTCATAACCAACTATTTAAATAGATAGCTACATGTCATTGGTTTATCAAACAATTAACTAACCCAACATCTATCAAAGAACTCCTAAACTAATAAATTGATAATCAAAGAAAATCTAGATCTCCTGTTGGACCCTATTTCATCAATTGTAGAAGGAATGGGGCCATCATCTATCAGTTCTTGCAGACCCAACTAAGCTCTTGTGCACAGAAACAGGTGCTTCAACCGACTGCAGCTCCTTCATGAAAGCAGTTCCAAAAAGTGTTTCAAGGGTAATATTCTTCCCTGTATTTTGAAGATTTTCTGTGTCTGCCTGTCTTGACTTGTCAAGTGCGGTACCAATATTATCTACTTCAGGAGCAAGTAAATTGTCGGAGGATCCAATATCTACATTGGGGGATGAGGTCGTATCTTTCAGGTATGTTCCCTTCTGTAACAATGAAAGGAGGTGCAGAGATGCATGATTGTCGACACTGGCTTTTGGTACCATAATCTCAGCACCAGAAACACTACTATCTTGTACAGGTGGCAGCAAAGTTGAACTGCTCTCACTATATTCAGATAAAATCTTCTGTTCGTCTTCACATGTAAGGACTGCAGGAACTGCCTCCACTTTATTATTATTATTATTGTATAACTGCTCAGAGATCCCAGTTGCTGCTGAGGATATGGTAGATGCAAGTCTGCTGGTAAGTTCGGAACTCTGACGAGTAAATTCTGGTGGAATGTATTGGGTAGATTTTACATCTGATGTTTGTACCCCAACTTTCTCACCACCCACGATCAATGAAAGCAAGTCACTTGGCCTAACTGATGATAGATCGTCTGTGGGTTTCTTTACTGCGTGAAAATTGAAGAAAGGACAACTTGACTAAGGGTATTAAATTAATCGAAGTACAACTAAAGTATGATTCTGGAGCCTAATAGCGTTCAGTGATATGTACTGTCTTCAAAAAACCAATGAGCAAATTCGGAAGACTGAACAGTGTTGGGGCTGCATGTGGCATCAGGTTTACTATCATGAGGCTATTGGAAAAGCACAAAACGACAAAAGGTCTCAGATTCTACATGTTAAGAACTTCGCAAATAGCATATGATTGAAGTACCAGTTGCTCCAACTTTAGCTTCAAAAACACATAGATCAATACAGTATAGAACATTTCACTTCATGGAAAAGTAGTATAACTAAGAAAGTTGCAGTACAATACAGTTGGCATTCAGAAAATAAGTAAAGAAAGGAAAACTAAGATGGTTCAGTACATTTGCAAAACCTTCTTCCAGACTACATTGACCTACAACAATTAAATTTTCCAGACTACATTGACCTACAACAACCATTAAATTCTCATATTATATAATCCTTGTGTTCCAGGATGAATGTCTTCCATCGACTTTTATGTCAAATTGACTATTTTTAAAATCAATAAATTGCATTATGATTTTGTAGAAAACTATGACTTAATAAAATACATATGATTTATAACTACTTTCAATGTTTACGACTTTTAAAAATTTAAATATTCATGCTTGGGGTGGTGGAAATAAGGGACAAACAAGCCTTGTCAGCCACAAAATAGTACGAGACAGAAATAGCATATGACAATAAAGATATTTTATGGGTCCGAGGCACTTCCCGCGGATCCATAAAATATTTTGTAAGAAAAAATAATTATAATCTTTCAATAAATCATTTTGAATTAGATGACTTGCATTTTAACAATTAGAATTTGACAAAATTAAAGTACTTACATTCAATTTAGTATATGGGCACACATACAAACAAAAGAAATTTGCACATTTATATGTAGTATTTGAATAATAACTGAAGTCATGAGCAAGCTTCATCTAGTAGTTTTACGTTAAAACTAGCAAAAAAGAGAGCAAGCAAAAGGGGCTTAACCAGAAAGGCACAGGAAACTAAATTACCTCTCTGAAATTTGAGGAAGTGTTTACTGCTAAAGAACTACGAAAAAGCTTATCCAGGATTGACGTTGAATTCTCCTGATTGGAGTCGCTACCAATGTTATCCCTTGTCATCTTATTGGAAGGTATTTCAATGGAATCACCATTATCCGTAGCTTCACAGGATTTCATAAGACTAGAACTACCGTATAGATGATCATCCTTGGTAGCAAATGCTGCATGGGTACTCTCATCTGCACGCTGTCTCTCTTCTTGATTATTGAGAATCCCATTTTGCACTGGTTTAGCTTTGGCAGGCAAAATATTTTCCTCAAGTTCATGTTTGCCAATTTGTATACGAAAAAAAGGGGCAAGACTAAGTTTATGTCGTAAGAAATAATTGGAGTTAAAGGTCAGAAGATCATGAACGTTATATAATTTTGAACTATACATGGAAATTAAGTATATGCTCCAAAACACTAGCATAAGAAAGAAAAGCTTCATCTAAAGCAAAGGACAAAAAAAAACGAGAGGCAAAAAAGACAATGGGAGTGACGTAGCCCAGAGCACATAATCTGATGCTACAAGTACATATGTGCCCAATAGACCTGGACCAAGGTCAAAAATTTAAGAGAATCATATTTGGGCCTGAAATTCGCAGTTCAGTAAACTTTGAATAATACGTGGCATCGATTCTGCTCCATATGACTACAATTTGTTGAGATAGTAGGTTTATGTAATTGGGAGTTGGGATAGATAGCTGCTTAAGAAAGAGAAAATGTGGTTTAGATTTTAAGGGATTCAAGGACTTGAATTAAAATTGCAGCCATGATATATGGGCACATGAATAAACAACAATAAAATAAGAACTACTATAACAAGACAAAATCAATGTCAAATAATTTAGATGATCAGACACACAGAATGTGGGTCAGACACACAACTGCAACACGGTCTTTTTATATTAAATATTAAGGGCAATGGAACCTTGAAGGATTGCTTAACTCGTGGTATTTGCTGTTGCAACTTACTCTGTTCTCAAGATTTGTTACATCATCTATTATTCAAGTATGACATCCAAACAAGAATTATATTCAAATAGTTGTGAAAGGTGTACATCACCTATCATAATAAAATCAAAGAATTGCACAAATCAAACAAGGGAGATAGAGTTCATGGAATAAAACATTGAATTCGGGAATTTTACTCCAATAAAACTAACCATACAAGCAAGTTTCACTCTGGAATTTTTACAAACACATGGAGTTCAAATCCCCTTTTTAAATCCAAATAAAAATTATAACTGCTAGGTATGTACAGTATATGAATTTTAGTAGGTACAGAGAGGGTAATGGAGTAAATCCTCCAATAGCTCGTATAGCAAGAAGAGAAAGAACAAAAAAATAAAAAAAGGATGAGTACCTGGATCTTTAATGGCATAGTTCCTCACTCGTAAAACAGTATCCTAGAAAATGACGCCATCCTCGCTGCAGCAACTGCACTGTGCAGAGACAACACGGCTCCAAGTTCTGACGGAGATCTAAATAGAATGGAAAAACATTTGAACCAGTTACATATTGTCAATTCATATATATTGCGTGTATAATATAATATAATATATATATATATATATATATATATATATATATATATATATATATATACACCTTACGAGTGAGAATCGGTGAAACCATGATGATGTCGATTTGGTTGAGATAAAGATCTGTCCATGGAAGCTTTGGAAGCTGTTTGAGTATTCGATTTAATAACAGATTTGACGAACAATTTTGAATCCCCGTGAGATGCGAAATCCGAAGATCGAGGCTTCTAAGGCTTATGACAAAGTCGCCTCCAAGTTGCGTTGGGTGCTGGAATTGGTATTTTTATGGTGGAGAGGGAGGGTTCAAGAGAGGATTTGGTTGGATTTATAGAGGAGGAGATGAAGAGATGGGTAGATGAAGAGGAAAAGGAAACAGAAAAAATTGATTCTCTTCATTTTTTAAGAGAAGGAGTCGACTGATTTTGAAGAGGAAGAAGAGAAGATGAATTGACGAACAGTTAACTCTTAATTACTTTGATAAATTTTTTGAAATAGACACGGTTTCCCTAAGCTGTATTTAAATATTGGGTTATAAATAAATTTAGATACGGCCTACGGGTGCATTATCTTGTTTAAATTATAGATTCTATATTAGTCACACGAACATAACATAGAACACCGTGCTTAAAAAAACAAAATTAGTCATCGCACAATTTTTTTGTGTGACAATAATTCAAGGGTCTTTTTAACATATACTTTAAGAGCACATATTAAACACACAGTTAAAGAGAATATTATCTTAAATTGTGTGTATATTCCCTTAATTTCTATATTTGCATCAAGTTCAAGGGAATATACACACAATTCAAAAAAATATTTTCTTAAACTGTGTGCTTAGCATATGCCCTTAGGGCACATGTTAAGAAATTTCATAATTCAATAGTCACGGTGAGCAAACCGTATCAAAATTCATAAATAAAAATAGTCACGTGTACTACAAATCACCGTGACTAAAAAATTACATGATATTAGTCCCGGTGAATCACCGTACCTAAATTTGACTACATAATCTCATGACCATTACCCTTAAAAAGAAATTTTTTGTCACGAATTTTGCTGGAACCGTGTCCCTTTAATTTTTTTCATTCGTGTCCAAATATCATTTTTGTACTAGTGACAATTGCTTCGCTAGAAAATTTCTCATGTGAAGGGATAAATTCCTTCACAAAATTTCTTTCACTACATCCATAATTTTTTGTAGTGTGATGACACAACTAGACATCAGTAAGAGCTATCATATATACAAATATTTTGTGATAACTAGTAAATTTCATCACCTAATATATTTATTGGTCATATATGTTTATTTTTTAGTGATTGTCTTGACTGTCACAAATAGTTTATAGTGATGGCAAAATTAGCCAATACTAAGAGCCGTCATCTATATTATTATTTTGTGATTGTTGAAAAAGTCCATCATATAATACCATTTTTTGTGATTGCTTTAAATGTCGTCATAAATTTTCATCACATATGATTTTCTTTTCGTGATGGTTTTGGCTGTCACCAAACATTTTTAAGGAAAAATATATAGGTGATGGTTGCATGCCATCACAAAAAATAAAAATTATTTTTGAAAAATATTTGGTGATTGAAATAGTTGTCACATATATATATTCACTATGGCAAAATTAACCATCACTAGATACATCATATATATACTATTTTTTGTGATGACTCAAATAATCCATCACGAAATATTGTCTACTGTGATTGCTTTTAAAAATCATCACCAAGATCCATCACGTATGCTTGATTTTCTAGTAGTGACAAACATAACTTGAAATTATTTTAAGTTATCTCATAAATAATCTCATTCTAAACAAGCTTGCAATTAGGACTATTTAATTCTAGAAATAATAATTTTATTTTTATTTTTATTTTTCCATTTTAGCAACTAACTAAATAATAAGATCAGAACAACATCAATTAAAATGGATCAATTGTAATTAATACGCGTGTGTATATATATATATATATATATATATATATATATATATACATATATAGAAACATATAGAATCCTTAAAAAATCTTTTCTTCCGGGATATCAGTAGATTTCGGTTGAGGACATAATTATAACTAACAAACTGAACAACACTTTACTACACATATCACAACACTGTTAGATTAGGAAGGTTATATAGTTATACTCATCTACTAATACTAGCTTCCTCCCCAAGTAATTAGTTTTGTGGCCTATATATACACTCACTCACTGATCCTAATGTACCCTAATTTACGTTAATTCCAAGTTCAGAAAGGAAAAAAGAAAGTAGAGAGAGAGAGAAAAAATTTAGAGAGAGAAAATGGTGCAGATTCCGACTGGTTTTCGATTCCGTCCAACGGGAGAGGAACTGATCAACTCCTACCTGAGGCCAAAGATTATGGGGCAAACCTTGCCCTGTGATATTGTCCAAGAGAAACAACTGTACGGCGGCGGAGATCCTTGGACGTATTGGACGTGGACGAAAATAATCAATGGATCGTATTGGAAACCGACAAGGACAAAACAGTCAAGAAGGTTATTTATGTCTTCACCAGGTTGATCAAAAAAGCGGTGGCCGGAGGAAGGTACTTGAGAAAGAACTGCGGCGGCGACGGCGGCGTTCGTGGGAAGGAGCATTTTATTCGGGCAGCGGGGTGCGGGACTTGGGATGGGCAGACGGGGCCTAGGGAAATCAAGGACGGGAATGGGGAAGTGATAGGGGTTATGAAGATGCTAGTTTTTGAGATAAGAGACTACAACCGGGAGGATCATAATATGGGACATTATATGATGCACGAATACTCTCTCCCGGGTGGCCAATCGGATTACGTGGTTTGCGAGATTATCTTTGATTTGAATAAAAGATGCAAGAGGAAGAGGGGAGTACTACTGGCCGTCGAAGAATTAGAAGCTGATGAGGATCAGGAAACGGTTGTGAATCCCAAAAGATTAAACATGACTATTCAAGGTGGTACTCATCAAGACAAAAGAGATGATGATCAGCTGGTACCAATTGATGACGGTGGTGGTGCTTCTTCTTCTTCTGGTATGGGTATGGGTATGGGTATGGAATATCTACAAGTACTACCCCTTTGCCTTGAGTGTACTGCTGATGAGTTGATGCCCACGTTGACGACGGAATCTCAATTAGAACAAACATCGGAATCGGAATCGGAATGGAGTGATTTAATTATGCTTCCTCAATTACTGGACGGTCCTTCTTGTAGTACTAGTACTGATGAGTTGATGCCGGTGATAGAATTTCAACAAACACATGATCAGCTGGTACATGATGAAGGTGGTACTCATGAAGACAAAAGAGATGATCAGCTGGTACATGATGAATGGGATTTATTTAACCTTGATAAATATCCTACCACTGGTCATGACTTGATGCCGATGACGATGGAGTCTCAACAACAAACATTGGAATGGGAATGGGAATATTGGGATGATTTATTAGGTTTGATTTGAACCAGTTTTGGAAGCATGCAAACAGTTGAAATATATGATCATGTAATTTTTTAAGTGTTTGGGTTAATTTTGTTTTGTTTTGTGTTGGATAGAGCTGAATTTAATTTGGATATATTGTTTAATCAGGAATTAGTTTTGGTGCTAGTTAGATATATGTGATTCATTCACAATTTCACCCATTTGTATTTCATGTTCAATTTTCATGTCCGCATCGAAAAGCTATTTTTGATTCATGTATGCAAGATTTATCTTTGTTTACTTGATGAGATGTAGATATATTCCCTGTTCCCAAAATGAGACATCAGATGGTGATCTTTCAGAATTAATATTATTATGTCAAATGTCATCAGAGGGTGATCTTGGACCTTTGACTATTTTGAAGTCAACCTACCTAAAAATATCACTTAAACCCTGGAAATATGTCTAAAGAACAAGATCCAAAGCTGCATGCATATAAAAGAACCGACAACAAGCTTATCAGCTTCCTTTATAAAGCATGAACTGAAATAAAAATGGGATACGACAAGTTTTCTCTGCCTAACTACTAAATTCTACATGCAAAGTAAATTACATTTATTACATCATCTTATTTACTCTCAGGTGATACAATTGCATACTCGATCGATACAAACAAACCGCCGCCGACCACCCACCGCCGGGCTCTTGGCTGCAAGCCTGAAAGCTTAGCAGTTACATTACACCTTCATAACTTATCATCAAGAATCGTGGACAATAACAGCCCTTGAGCAAACGCGCACCTCCTTGTCCTCTCCTCCTGGTCCTTTATTGATAATAATGGAGATGACTGGACATTTCTGTTGGCACAAATTAACCGATATAAGACATGAAAGAGCTAGGTGAATCTAAGACGATTAAATGCATAATAAGATTGACAACTTCCACAGTCCGTGTTGCCACGAAATATTAAAGGATGGATCCCTGCTATTCAATTAAAGGCATGGAACAGTTCCAGCAATAAAAATCTTAAAAGAGAGATATAGAGTTTCTCTTTGAAAACAAGACATCAAAAGAAAGAAATTAGCATCAAAATGGGTACTAATTATGCGCAGCCATATATGAAAATTGAAGGAATTAATTATTTTATATTAGTTCTTCCATCCCATTATTATTGTAACACTTCTTTTAGTATATGCTTTTGGCATGTCTTGATCTCCATGTCACACATACTAAAAGAAGTGTGCAATAATTATGGGATGGAGGGTCTATTATTTAGGGAAAAAATTATTGTTTCCAAATTATATCTTTAGTTATGGTTGGTTATGTAGTAGACAATTATTAAGAGTTTCCATCTTAAATTAGATTATCTTACAAGTAGGATCTATGTCTACATAAACAGATTTAATCATTGTTGGAATTTCAAAGTTGAATTATTAATCGATTTGAGATTGGCTTTGTGTCATTGTGGCTTTTGGCATTATTTTTCTCCCCCTTTCCCCTTATTTCTACTCATTTACCCACACCCAAACTTGTCCCGACTCCTGCATCACTTAAGCTACGTGCCAGAAGGCCATTATAATGTGTTGTGACAAATATTAGCTGTCAAAACAACGTCATAGCAGACCATATCGGCTTTTATGATACTTATGATGGGTCCAAAGCTACAAATCCCACCAAGGTATACAAATGTGGTCCTAACAATTAGGAAGCCATGAACTCGGATGCAGTGTCAACTAAGCATATCTACAACAAGAGTTAGACACTCTGGAGTTCATATTGCATGCACAGTTCTTTTTTAATACAGGAACTAAATCTAAGCATACCATAATTCGAAGGAAAAAGGCAGGTGAACAAGTAATACCTTTCTAAAACACTCTCATTTGTGCTTTTCTTGGTGGAAGGAGACTCAGCTGAAGAGTGGGATGGAGCACTCCCAAAATCATCAGCCATAGGTAAAATAAATGAAGACAATAATGGGTCAGGTGCCACACTGGTTGAAGAAACTACATACGAAGACCCTCCAAAAAGGGACTGCAGGTTTCTTCTCGCAGTTCCCTCCTCAACAAAGTAAGTGCTGAATGTGATCAACCTTTACACGATTTTCTCTTGCGATGCATGTAAGTCGAGTCAAGGAATTCATGGCATATGGCTAATCCTTAATGGAATTGCAGGAATACTTTGAATTGCAATTCACTACCCAACATTGCAATTCAAATGCAATTTACTACTTTTAAGAAATTGGGAAAAAAACGCTAAAACTTCCAAAATCTAAAATAAACAAACAAATTCAGTAAGGCTAAAACTATATAAGAACAATAAGCCCTGTGCCACTACAATTACAAGCCATTTTGGTCCACTCATGTCATAATAAAAAAGTTAGTAGTAATAAACAATAACAATTTCAATTTCTGAAACTAATGATCCAAAATATGAAGACAAAAACGGCATTACTTTTACTTGCTTGGGAAAACAGAATAAACAGTTCTTAACTCGATGTTCCCAGTAGAGGATACAACACCTAAAAATTTCAGTACTATATTGATGCAAAACATTTGGTATAAATATATACACGTACATCTATATATATCATGAAGACTATAATTTTTGTCACCACCGGCCTCCAACTACCGGCTGACCTCAAGGACTACCAGCTTAAGCTCGATCTGGCGCTTGCGTTCGTGCTCAATAATCTCCTTGTTGGTGGCGCAAGGCGATTCTCTCTGCCACGGCGGCGATTTTATCGTTCGTGGATTTGGCGACGGAGAACTTGTTGCTCTGACCGTGGCCGGTAGTTCCCGTTACCGCGGGGTTTGTAATCCGATTCCGTTGTACATTTAGCTGAGAAAATTCAACAGAAAAGAAAGCCCCGATTCGATTGGAGTTTCAGTGACAACTGAAAATCGAGAAAACCTAAAATCTATTTTACAGTGAATTCAAAAAGGCGTCTATCAATCTCTCTCTATATATATATTTATATATATACGGGCGGGCGGTCGGGCTGGTGAACGGGTTTCGGGTGGGTGTAAATGAAAAATTTATATAAACTTTTGGAGTAATTAAAAAGGATTTATTACCAACTAAATTTATTTGATATTTCAGATAAATAGTAGTAATTGCTTATTTTTGGACGTGGAGAGTAATTAATAATTGCTTCCCTTCCCAATAAAAAAAATGAATAATGTTAGAGACACAATTTATTTTACAACTATTTTACAATTTGCTGATGTGGCATACTCTACCTCAACTTTTATGTGGGGCAGAAGACTACATAGAAGCAATTTATTCATCAAGATGCTAAGGTAGAGTATGCCACATCAGTAAATTATAAAATAGTTGTAGAATAAGTTGTGTCTCTAGCATTACTCAAAAAAAAGACTCTAACCTTGGATTTTCTTTAATTAAATAGTAAGCATTCCTTCCTTTTTTTTACTTACCAATTTACAAAAAACAAAGCAACCTCTCTTGCCTACATATTAAATGAAGAGAAAATTGATGTAATTATTAAGATAAACTAGTTGGTAACCCGTGCAATGCACGTGTCAGTTGGAAAAGTTGATTATATTATTTGTTAAAATTATGAAAATTTAGAATATATTTTTGCATGACATATAAACTTTAGAATATTAAAACTTTTTCCAAACAAAAAATTACTACCCATATAATCAAGAAATCACAAAAATGTGTGAATCAAAATTGGCAATGTACTTTACAACTACGTATTAAAATTGAAATACCAATTAAAATTATGAATCAAACCCACATAAAAAAAACCTAAGTTTAATTCATATTTTTTACATTTTGAACGGTACCAAAAGCTAAGTACATGGATCATGGTGATTACCATATAACCTCTATAGGCTGCCTGGATCTTGGTGACAACAAGGTGGTGATTTCTTAAAGTTGATTCTGGTCCGAGACGAAAAACTTTATGGGAAGCAGCCCTTGGAGTAGTAGCCCTGGGTGAAGTGACCCTCAATGAAGCAACCCTAGGAGAGGTGACTTTTGGAGACGTAGTCCTTGGAGAAGTGACCCTCAGAGGTCCATTTCCTCGGAGTGGCAGGCTTTGAAGGTGATGTTTTTGGTTGCTGCTATAGAAGAAGGTCTCTTTTCCTCATTGAATCTTTTGTTCCGAAAGAATTTGTCGTTGACTAATGACTAAAATGAAATCACCCCATCAATGGAAGAAAATATCATAAACAAAAAGGGTAAAATGCCCAGTTGGCCCCTGAACTTAAGGACATTTGGGTATTGAGCCCCCTTCTTTTGGTCAACGCAAATCGAGCCCCTTTTTATCCGAAAATTTGGGTATTGAGCCCACAGGCGCCACATGAGCGTTGACTTCCTACGTGGCACTAGCTGGAATATCTGACATCAACGTGTAATGGCTGACGTGGCCTTTTACAATTAAATTTCAAAAATATGGCAAAGCCCATGATTCGAACTCAAAACCTCCAACTTGGAGTCTAAGTCATCAAACCAACTGAGCTACAGAGCCTAACTGTTAAATTTATTCAAGGATTAAGTTTTATAACAAAACAATTCTTTTTTCCAGATTATTAAAAGACAAATATATATATTAGTAATTGAACAAATACATATATATTATCATCGCGATTGAAAATCTTGTTCAAAATATTATGCTTGGCTAGCAATTGAAAATTTTAGTAATTGAACAAATACATATATATTATCTTAATAATTAAAAAAATGTCAGAATATTTAATAACATCATTTTTAATTTGAAATCAAAAGTATTAAAATATTTATTACTATAGATAAAAAAAAATTTAATTAAATAATATTGGTCAGTTGAGCACACTGGATTCACTGCACTTGCAATGGTTGAATGGAATCTCTTTCTCTCTCTCTACATTTCAATTTCTCTCTCTAGTTTGAGCAATAGCTTATAGCTTAGCTCGAAGAGAAAAGAGCTCAAAAAAGACCCATCACTAGCATTCAATCATCAATAGAAAAACACCCAGAAACAGGGGAAATTTAAAAAAAAACAGAGTATCAACAAAGTGACATTTCTAATTCATGTTGTATTAATTAATTAATTTCTCCTTCCTCAATCCTATAATCTTCAATTACAGTAAAATTAAAAATCATGTTCTCCTCCAATGGAGATTCAGACCCAAATCTACCAAAAAAAGGTAAGAAAAGAAAATAATTATATACACATGTTTGGTGTGTAGGTCTTGTGATTCTCTTCCTCCTCGGATGCTGGAAAAGCTTACAGAAGGGTTTATGGAGGAAACCCATGTACAATCATCTCATAGAAAGGAAGAGAGTTGCAAAACCCTTGATTTAATTTCTATGATTTTTGTCCAAGAATCAGAGTAATCACGCCAGCAGATGAGCATGGTGACGCAGCGCCTCAGGATGTAAAACCTACACCGGCAATTTTCAATTGCGCTCGTCGGAAATGATGTCAGAAATGGAATTTAACGCTTTCTTCGAATAATCTGAAACAGAAAATGTTAGGTGAAAATAATTTTATGTTTTATTGGGTTAATTCCTATGTATTGGTGTGTTAGTGTGTGTGTTCTTGGTGTGTTAGTGTGTGTTTTTGGTGTGTTTAAATTAATGTCTTTTAATATTTTGTTTGGTGTGTATGAATTAATGTCTTTTAATATTTTATAATTATTATTTTATTATTATTTTAATTTTTTTGTTGTTGGTAAAACTCCACATTTTTAGTTAATAAAAAGAATTTGAGAGAAACATTTATAATTGCATAGAAGACATTTATGATGGTGTATCTTAAATTAATGAGTTTCTTTGTCTTTTAATAATCTGGAAAAAAGAATTGTTTTGTTATAAAACTTAATCCTTAAATAAATTTAATAGTTAGGCTCTGTAGCTCAGTTGGTTTGATGACTTAGATTCCAAGTGGGAGGTTTTGAGTTCGAATCATGGGCTTTGCCATATTTTTGGGATTTAATTGTAAAAGGCCACGTCAGCCATTACACGTGGAAATTTAATTTAAAAAATGCTGATGTCAGATATTCCAGCTAGTGCCACGTAAGAAGTCAACGCCCATGTGGCGCCTGGGGGCTCAATACCCAAATTTTCGGATAAAAAAGGGCTCGATTTGCGTTGACCAAAAGAAGGGGGCTCAATACCCAAATAGACCTAAAGTTCAGGGGCCAACTGTGCATTTTACCCTAAACAAAAATCACAAATGTCTGAGTGACACAGATTAAAATTCAAGTGTGTACATCAAGTGATCATCTTTATGGGATTATATAAACTCGGTAAAATCCTAAGCCTAAACCACTTCCTAACATATATATACTCTGCATGTAAGATGAAACTAAGAGCACCAAAATTGGCACCCTTCATCCATTATGATCCCCAAAGTGCATAGTTAGATAAAACACAAAACGAAAAGATGCCAAGATGCAAAACATGTAAAAGTATAATATATACCTTTCAAGAGCAAATTGATCTATCATTAGTTTTACAATACTTGGTTTTAAACTGATGTATCCATCTTACTAAATTTGCCCAGAAAATTTAAATAATATGGCACTGTATTGCCCAAACCAACTCTCTAAAACAGTGAAAAAGTGCAGAATCTCAAGGCTCCAAGTTATTATTTTATAGTTTCAATTGATAGTAGTGTGCATACAAGCCAATCATGTATGATGATAAAGCACGTACTTTGTAAACAATCTTATTTATTTATTAATGAAATATTCATTTATTAAAGGCATTTAATTATCTACATGTTGCTGTTTTTATAATATGTAAATAACCCATAGTTTTAAGCAATGCTTTTAGAATCATGATGATGATTATGCTAATGAGATCTAAATTTTTAGAAAGTTTTAAAACTTAAATAGTTCCCAATCGTGGGATTACTAAAAAGGGGATTAGTAAATCCGGATAGATTGGTACATATGTTGCTTGCTCATTGGATGAGGATGATTGATCTCATGATCATTTGTGTGGAGACACTAAAGCAAGTATGTAGATGCTTATTGGAGAATAAGTTCACTGAACGTGATTCGCTATGGAATACCTAATGGAGTTTTACTCGCATGTCAATAGGAATTCCTAATGTTATAGTAGTACAAGTGATCCTTGGACTTGAGATCATCATAGTATCTTGTATGTAACAAATTATACTTTGACTTATTCCTTAAGACCTTTTAAGGCATATATAGGGTATGCTTGGGTATAATGAGTTACATATGGAGATAATGAATGATCAATAAAGAATCTACCACCTCTAGTAAAAGAGGAGATATGTCCTATGTGATTCGTTAAATGACAACCCAGGAATCCTTGGCCAAGGTGAAATGAAATTAGAAAGGAGTTTTTAATTTGCATTATTTGGAGTTGTGCATTTTCTAATCGAAATACATATAATTAAATAAAATAAGACTTGACAGTAAATCCATGTCTTATATTTAATTGGGACATTGTACGGTGGAAGGATTGAATTGTATGGTAACTATTAACTCACAGGTTCTTTTATGATTAATGTTGAAATTTATATTATCTGGAAAGTCGTTGATCGCTAGGGAGGCTTATCCCTATTGTAGAATAAATATTATTTATTTAAATAGATTATTAGTTTAATTTATTTATTTAAATAAGATTAAAATTGTTTTAATTGATTTATTCACAACCGGTTTAATATGGAGAACCTAAAGGGTCACACCATAAAAGGAAAAATAATTATTTAAGAAGGTAATGGCATAATCGTAATAATGCATTAAGTATAATTAATTTAATCTATGGTGATAGAATAAATTAAATAGCTTAATGTTTATTATTTAATATTTTAGAAATATTAAATATAAATTAATAAGAGGAGTCTTATTAATATTATTACAATTATTATTATTTTAATTTCTAAAGGAGTTTAGTAATTAATTTAATATTTAGTACTCTCATTTATTCCTAATAAGATTAGGAGACAAATTAATGAAATGAATTTAATTAATTATTCCCATGTGGTGGGAAGCCTAAATTAATTAAAGGAGTTTAATTAATTAAAAGAAATCTCATGTCTAATAAGATTAGAAGTGTTGACCAATGTCTATATAAGAGAAGTCTTATAATAGATATTAGAAGATGCAATTCTAATTGTTGGAGAGTACTCATTTTCTATAGAGGATAGAACACTAAGCCAAACACCCTCCTTCTTGATAATTTCTCTTCCTTGGTGGATCACCTCTAGAGGCCAAACACTTGGGTGACTAACGTTGATCAAAGAAAGGAATCTAACCCGGAAATTCAAGGAGATCACGAAGAACAAGGAGTTGAACTAGTACCTGTGGAAGCTTCGTTCTACAAGGATATGATTCCATAACTTCTTATTTATCGTTTTAAATTAATAATTTGCATAAAGGATGAGCCGGGTAATGGTTTTGTAGAAATTTTTTAAACTCTGATATACCATGCTTCCGCTAATTTTTGCAATTTGATTGCGTCACGATTTCGTACAAACCCAACAGTGGCATCAGAGCCAAACCTTTATGCAATTATTAATTTATTTTTGATTTCATATACATATGGGTATATATTTAAAATAATTTATTGGGCTTAATTTTATTGTATAAAATTATTATTTTTTTTTAAAGAAAAAAAAATGGCGTTTTTTTTTTTGGGACGAATCACAATTTTTTTTTTTGGGTGCTAATCTTGAATTCTGCAAAGAAAATGTGTTGTCTCTTTCTTACTCCAAAAAGAAGGTGACCCATCAGGAAAGGACTCTTTTAATAAACCTGCAGGACTCTTTTAATAAAAGAAGGTGACTTCTTTTTAAAAAATAAATATGATATATTTATATATTATATTGTAAATAATTTTATAATTAAAATAAAGAGTTTATTTTAATCTTGAAATTGGATTTCATGCAATTTAAAATTGCCCATTAAATAATACTCATATATATATGGAATGTTTTAATTCATGAGATGAATATTTATTTATTGATATATATGGTGATATGTATGAAAATAAATGGGGATTGATTATGGACTATTTGACCAATGTGATTGGATTTTATTTTAGTTGAATGCTTGAATGAATGGGTTTTATTAAATGGAGTCTGCGTACCTCGTCTTCTCTAATTTTTTTTCTTGATGTAAAATTCTATCTCCCTCCTATGTACTTCCCCTTGACTGTTGATCAAGGTTTCTATTTAAATTAAATAGTTTAATGTAATAGAAATAGTTAGAATTATCTTTAAAAATTAGAGACCAAGGAGCAAGGAGCGCGTGAAGACCCGTTTGTATGGAGCCCGGGTTTAAATGTAATAGTTACGTTTAAATTTAAATTCTTGCACCCCTAGGTTTGACCTTTTGGTTCACTTGGTGGCTCAAGTGAACCAAACTAGAATAAAAGTCCATAATCAATCCGGGTAGAATATAGTATTCTATATTGCATGCTAAATATTATATATATTATATTTTATGCAAACATGCTTCGCATGTTTAATAAAATGACGCGTATTTTATATATATATGTGCATGCGCGCTAAACAAAGATGAGACTAATAATAACAAACCCCTCAAAGAAATAATATTAAGTCCGAAGTGTTCAAATGATATTTGGAATATCGAACGTCGCCTTCTAGCATGATAAATTAATAGAGTATTAGATATTTAATATGAGCTTGTTGTGCTATCCACAAGGCGAGTATTGCGTATTTAAGATGTTAATTAATCACATTTGATGCTTATCAAGAAAATTGAACGATCTAGTCTTGTTGTGCTATCCACAAGGACGAACATTTTTCTTTTTTAAATTTATGAAAGTGCTAGGCTGGACTTAACTTAAATTATTTTAGTTCGGATGTGCACACACTTGACCATTATGATTTAAGAGGCAAAATAAAAGGAATTACATGGTGATGTAATTGACAAGAGTTGTCTACCTATTTATTTGTATATCGCTTGTTGTGCTATCCACAAGGTTATATACATTTGAAATGGGATCCTTATTCTCACTAGCAAATCTTTAATTAGATGTTGCCGAACTATATAAGTGAGGGTAATATAGTTTAATGAAAATAGTGGGAGATACCAATTTAAAATAAAGACCTAAATTTATTTTGGTATGCAAAGTTAATAAAACGAATGTTTGCTAAAATGTTGTTTTCTTTCACATGCAGAATTTTAAAAATGTCTAAATCACTAATCTCACTACGAAGCATACTTGATGCAAACAAGCTTACCGGACCTAATTATGAGGACTGGCTAAGAAATCTGAGAATTGTTCTCACTGCTGAAAAGATTTCTTATGTCCTAAATTCAACTGTCCCTGAATCTGTTTCAGAAACAGCCTCTGAGGAAGAGATTGCCACTTTCAATAAGTGGCAAGATGATGCATCTGTGGCTCAATGCATCATGCTCGCATCCATGAATAACGAGCTTCAGCGTCAGCACGTAAACATGGATGCTCCTGCTATGCTGCTTCACCTCAAGGAGTTGTATGGTGAACAGAGTAGGACTGCTAGATATGAGATATCTAAGGAGCTCTTCCGATCTCGGATGACCGAGGGTACTGCCGTCGAGACTCATGTCCTGAAAGTGATCAATTTGATTGAACGCCTTGGACAGCTTGGGTTCGTCATGGATGGGGAGTTGAGTCAAGACTTGGTCTTGCAGTCACTCCCTGAGACCTTCTCTTAGTTTGTGGTTAATTTTCACATGAATAAGCTAGATGTCAGCTTGCCTGAGCTGCTTAACATGCTGAAAACTGCAGAAGGTCACTTCCCATCCAAGAAGAACCATGTCTTGATGGTGGATTCTTTCAATAAAAGGAAGAGACCTAAGGTATCTTCTGAAAAGAAGAAATCCAAGAGGGCTAAGGGAAAGGGGAAAGAAAAGAAACAAAAGAAACCTGAACCAGCTAAAGGAATGTGCTTTCATTGCAACATGCCGGGACATTGGAAAAGGAATTGCAAGAAGTATCTAGCAGAGAAGAAGCTTGGAGAAGCTTCGACTTCCAATCAAGGTTTGTTTATGATTGAAATTAATTTTTTTAAAAGTCATAATTCTACTTGGGTATTGGATACCGGCTGTGGTTCTCACATATGTAATACTGTGCAGGGACTGGTCAGAAGTAGAAAGCTGAACAATGATGAGGTGATCCTACGAGTAGGGAATGGAGCAAAGGTTGCTGCATTAGCTGTAAGAACTTATTATTTAGCAATGCCTTCGGGCAAGTCCATTTATCTTAATAATTGTTATTATGTTCCGAATATTATTAAAAACATTATTTCAATTTCTGTATTGGATATGGAAAGATTTAACGTTGTTATAAAGAACAATAGTTGTTCTATTTATAAAGACGATGTTTTATATGGTATTGGAAATTTGCGAAATGGACTTTATACACTTGACTTACAAGAAAATATATTTCAAATTGAACAAACTAAGAAAAGGAAAAGAGATGATATTAATTATACCTACATGTGGCACTGTAGACTCGGTCATATCAATGAAACAAGATTATCCAAGTTGCATAAAGATGGACTCCTCGAGCTATCCGATTATGAATCATATCCAACTTGTGAATCTTGTTTGATGGGTAAAATGACTAAATCTCCTTTTAGTGGAAAAGGAGAAAGAGTTACAGAGTTGTTGGCATTGATTCACACACACGTTTGTGGACCTATGACAACAAGTGTACGGGGTGGGTATTCTTATTTTATTACTTTCACTGATGATCACTCAAGATTTGGATATGTGTATTTAATGAAATACAAGTCAGAATCATTTGAAAAGTTCAAAGAGTTCAGAAGTGAAGTAGAGAAACAAGCGGGCAAGAGTATAAAGATACTTCGATCAGATCGAGGTGGAAAATACTTAAGCGATGAGTTTCTCAATTGTCTCAAAGAAAATGGTATAATCTCACAATGGACTCCTCTAGGTACACCACAGTTAAATGGAGTATCTGAAAGGAGAAATCGAACACTGTTTGACATGGTTCGATCCATGATGAGTTTTACCGACCTTTCAATTTTTTTCTGGGGATATGCCCTAGAAACGGCTGCATACCTACTTAACAAGGTACCTACCAAATCCATCCCAAAGACTCCATATGAGATGTGGAAGGGGAGGAAACCAAATCTTAAGCATGTTAAGACTTGGGGTTGCCCAGCTTATATCAAAAAGTTTGAACATGATAAGCTACAGACTAAATCCAAAAAGTGTAGATTTGTGGGATACCCTAAAGAAACTGTAGGGTATTATTTCTATCATCTAACTGATCAAAAGGTGTTTGTTGCGAAACATGCTGCCTTCTTGGAAAAGGAGTTTATCCATGAAGGGGTCAGTGGGAGTAAGATATATCTTGAAAAAGTTCAAGAACCACAAATTACCACGGATCAAAGTCAGGTACCTGACCAAGTAGAAGAACCTACTATACCACACCCTGTTCGTAAATCTGGGAGAGTACCGAAGATACCTGAGAGGTATGGATTCGTTATAGAGGATGACGATGAGGTACACATCATGAATGATGATGATCCATTGAATTACGAACAGGCCATGAGTAATAAAGACTCAGGAAAATGGCTTGAAGCCATGAAATCCGAAATGGACTCCATGTATGAAAACAAAGTATGGACTTTGGTTTCACCACCTGAAGGCATTAAGCCTATTGGGTGTAAATGGGTCTTTAAAAGAAAGGCTGGAGCGGACGGCAAGGTGGAGACCTATAAGGCCCGACTGGTTGCAAAAGGTTTCAAACAAAAACAAGGAGTTGACTATGATGAAACCTTTTCACCAGTAGCTATGCTCAAGTCCATTCGGATTTTGCTTGCGATTACAGCTTATAACGACTATGAGATCTGGCAGATGGACGTGAAAACGGCCTTCCTCAATGGGAAACTTGAGGAGGATGTGTGTATGACACAGCCAGAGGGATTTGTTTCAAAGGTTGGAATAAATCAAGTTTGTAAGTTGCAATGATCCATTTATGGATTGAAGCAAGCTTCTCGTAGATGGAACATTCGTTTTGATGAGACAATCAAAGAGTTTGATTTTATCAAAAATGACGATGAACCATGTGTGTACAAGAAGGTTAGTGGGAGCGCTGTTTCATTCCATGTATTATATGTTGATGATATATTACTGATAGGGAATGAAATTTCTATGCTAAAATCGATCAAAATAAAGTTGTCTAAACATTCCTCCATGAATGATTTGGGTAGAACATCCCACATTGGGGATATAAATCTGTATTAATAGATTTAAAAGGATGTTCGGCTTAACCTATGGAAACGTATATTCATTAGATGCTAAAGGCGTTTAGCATGGCAACTCCAAAAGGTGCCTCATGATGATGAGCCATGGAGTGTATCTCTCTAAAATTGTCCTCAGTAAAAGAGAGATCGCATAAGTAACTATTATGTATGCAATGAACTATACAAGACTTGATGTTGATCAGTCATATTCTGGAGAAGATCTCTGTGAGACAGTGATAAACATCTCAAAGTACTTAACTGACACTAAGGATGTCATCATGACACATGATGGGTCTGAATTAAACTAGAAGACTAAACAGACTCAAGTTTTCAGACTGACCATGACGACAGCAAAATTCACTTTATGGTAAGTCGTTACCTTAAAAGGTGGTGCAGTAAATTGGAAAGGTTTCAAACAGCAAAAGTTGCTGGGTTAGTAACAAAGACAAAGTATATAACTGTAAGTGAAGCTGCAAGTTGATGTTTCGGATGAAAAGTTCATTACAGAACTAGGAATAGTTCCTAAGTCTCATCTTGAATCTAAACATGTGTTGCGGCACTTTGATTAAAAAAATCATTGAAAGAGGAGAGTGTAGACTCTCAAGACAACATTGCAGATCCATTTACTAAAGCTTTAACACAACAGCAGTTTGATCGTCACTTAGAGAAGATGGGTATGAGATACCATGGCGATTGGCTTTAGTGCAAGTGGGAGATTGATAGTAGTGTGCATACAAGCCAATCATGTATGATGATAAAGCACGTACTTTGTAAACAATCTTATTTATTTATTAATGAAATATTCATTTATTAAAGGCATTTAATTATCTACATGTTGCTGTTTTTATAATATGTAAATAACCCATAGTTTTAAGCAATGCTTTTAGAATCATGATGATGATTATGCTAATGAGATCTAAATTTTTAGAAAGTTTTAAAACTTAAATAGTTCCCAATCGTGGGATTACTAAAAAGGGGATTAGTAAATCCGGATAGATTGGTACATATGTTGCTTGCTCATTGGATGAGGATGATTGATCTCATGATCATTTGTGTGGAGACACTAAAGCAAGTATGTAGATGCTTATTGGAGAATAAGTTCACTGAACGTGATTCGCTATGGAATACCTAATGGAGTTTTACTCGCATGTCAATAGGAATTCCTAATGTTATAGTAGTACAAGTGATCCTTGGACTTGAGATCATCATAGTATCTTGTATGTAACAAATTATACTTTGACTTATTCCTTAAGACCTTTTAAGGCATATATAGGGTATGCTTGGGTATAATGAGTTACATATGGAGATAATGAATAATCAATAAAGAATCTACCACCTCTAGTAAAAGAGGAGATATGTCCTATGTGATTCGTTAAATGACAACCCAGGAATCCTTGGCCAAGGTGAAATGAAATTAGAAAGGAGTTTTTAATTTGCATTATTTGGAGTTGTGCATTTTCTAATCGAAATACATATAATTAAATAAAATAAGACTTGACAGTAAATCCATGTCTTATATTTAATTGGGACATTGTATGGTGGAAGGATTGAATTGTATGGTAACTATTAACTCACATGTTCTTTTATGATTAATGTTGAAATTTATATTATCTGGAAAGTCGTTGATCGCTAGGGAGGCTTATCCCTATTGTAGAATAAATATTATTTATTTAAATAGATTATTAGTTTAATTTATTTATTTAAATAAGATTAAAATTGTTTTAATTGATTTATTCACAACCGGTTTAATATGGAGAACCTAAAGGGTCACACCATAAAAGGAAAAATAATTATTTAAGAAGGTAATGGCATAATCGTAATAATGCATTAAGTATAATTAATTTAATCTATGGTGATAGAATAAATTAAATAGCTTAATGTTTATTATTTAATATTTTAGAAATATTAAATATAAATTAATAAGAGGAGTCTTATTAATATTATTACAATTATTATTATTTTAATTTCTAAAGGAGTTTAGTAATTAATTTAATATTTAGTACTCTCATTTATTCCTAATAAGATTAGGAGACAAATTAATGAAATGAATTTAATTAATTATTCCCATGTGGTGGGAAGCCTAAATTAATTAAAGGAGTTTAATTAATTAAAAGAAATCCCATGTCTAATAGGATTAGAAGTGTTGACCAATGTCTATATAAGAGAAGTCTTATAATAGATATTAGAAGATGCAATTCTAATTGTTGGAGAGTACTCATTTTCTATAGAGGATAGAACACTAAGCCAAACACCCTCCTTCTTGATAATTTCTCTTCCTTGGTGGATCACCTCTAGAGGCCAAACACTTGGGTGGCTAACGTTGATCAAAGAAAGGAATCTAACCCGGAAATTCAAGGAGATCACGAAGAACAAGGAGTTGAACTAGTACCTGTGGAAGCTTCGTTCTACAAGGATATGATTCCATAACTTCTTATTTATCGTTTTAAATTAATAATTTGCATAAAGGATGATCCGGGTAATGGTTTTGTAGAAATTTTTTAAACTCTGATATACCATGCTTCCGCTAATTTTTGCAATTTGATTGCGTCACGATTTCGTACAAACCCAACATCAATTACCCAATCCTTTTATCTTTTAATAACAAAAAACTTCATATTAGCTACCAAGCAACACAAAACTTCATATCAGCTACCAAGCATCATCATTCAAGATAACAATGAAATGTCAATGCTCGTATTGTAAGACCCCAACTTTTTATGAATAAGATTTAATTTTCTCTACATATTATTTTAAATAGTACGGTGTTGATTTGATAAATGTGGTAAGTTATGGGTGTAATGTTCAAATTTTACAAAGTAAGCAAGTGGTTATAAAATATTCGTTGTGTCGGGGAATATTCATTTGGTCGAGAAATATTCTTTGTGTCGGAGAATATTCGTACAACGGCGCAGTCATTGGTGGACCCCAAAACGGAATGAATGTCGGATATAAAAAGCGACAGAAATAACCTTTTTATAAAATAACGGTAAAACTGTTATCGTTAAACTAATTGCGCGCCAGTAAGAAGAAATTCTTATCGGAAAGCCCCCTCTTTCCTGGGAACGACCTGGTTGTCATTATTGTGATTATGTAATATTATTTGTGAATAATAATTAATTATTGATAAAATAATAAGTAAATATTTATTCAATTTTGATATAAATGGTGGAATTTTTAGCAAAAGAGATAATTATTGAAAGTTGATATTTTATCTTCTTCGATAAAATATTTATTCAAATATATTATTATAATATTACATTATAATAGTATAATGTGATAATATAATAATATAATTTTAATATTTGAATGGTAACATTATTATAGTAAATTCATGGTATAAAAGTAAAATGAGGTGGAAGAAAACAAATTGAATTTGAATTCTTGTGAGGTAAGCGATAATGTCATCGGAACGATGAGGTAAGCAATGATGTCATCGGAATGATGAGGTAAACGATGATGTCATATAAACGATGAGGTAAGTAATGATGTCATAAATTATGGCGAAAAGACTATTTTACCCTTACTCTGCCAAGCCTATAAATAGAAGCTCATTTCTTCATTATTTCTCACCAATTCACTAAAGCTATAGAGAGAGAAAGTATAGAGAGAATAAGAGAAAAAGAAGAAGAGTATTCTGCTATTATACTAGTGCAGTATCCAAATTTCTATTAAGGTAAGGGGTATTATTTCTTTCGTATTCATAAAGAGATTTATTTTCTTTCAATACTCGTAAGGGTTGTTATTCCATTCTTTATTATTCTGTTGGAATAATCTGTCTACGCGGACTACCGCATGCATGGTGAAATCCTTTTGGTTATTCCATTCTTTATTATTCTGTGGGAATAACCTGTCTACGCGGACTACCGCATGCCTGGTGAATAACTCATCGTATTCATTATTTATTAAATTGTGAAAATGATATATCTACGCGGACTACCGCATGACGGGTGAAAATTCATTAGCAGTGTCGTATATTGTTTCATTTCAGATTTTTAACTCTAAACTTACTACTGTAAGTATTGCTTCTATAATTCCTGAAATGATCAGAAATTTCTTGAGTTTTGCGTTTCATCTACTATCATTTCACTGAAATATTGGTCTGCACTTTCTGATGAAATTTTTACCTTTTCATATCGGGGTACTATTCATGAGTTACTATTCACGAGTTACTATTTAAGAAAAAAAAATTATTTTTTTCTTTCAAATTATGTTTGATTGTATCCATGTTTTGATCTACATTTTTGAATTTTGCTCCAAAATTGATTATTATGGAGTATTCTTGAACTTGGATAAACTAAATTACGAATCCCTAATCTTTGTCCTTTATCTCACTGGATTCGCTCTTTAAAATATTTTTCATCATTCTCAGTCTTAAATAATGATACAAATGAATATCTTTGGCCTGTAGTGCAAAGATGAATGATTACTTGATGAATATTTTTGGCCTGTAGTGCAAAGATGAATGATTACCTGATGAATATCTTTGGCCCATAATGCAAAGATGGACAGGTGTTGAGATGAACATGACCATTGGTGATAGAAATGAATATCTTTGGCCCGTAGTGCAAAGATGAATATTTGATTCAAGATATATATTGATTAATGTTACAGGGATAAAATATTGATGATAGACTTTTAAATCATAGAAGATAGTAGATATCATTCTCTACTTAACTCTTCTAATGAATTGTTCTTTCCGCTGCAGTTGTTGATCTAAAACTTGTTGTCCATCATATTTTATCTGGTTTATTGAAGACTAACGATAATTTATCCTTCATTATCTTAGTCATAATATTCTTTACTGGACTCGTTGAGCTCACCCTTTTCTTCCATTGTTCTCTTCAGAAAATGAGAATGTCGCAGGGACTAGTCGGGAAACGAGGTGATGGTCAGAATTAGAGCAGTAACTATTTTATAGAATAGTGTGATAATAATTGTAATTAATGAGGACTGAATTTGAGTGTTTATATTTCGTATTATATACGATTTGTATTGAAACTCACAATTTGTGTGGTCGTATTTTGCACGATCGTATATTATAAAAGATTGTATTTGGATTCTGTACCATGTATTTGACGACTCAGAATGGGTTGAGTATTGAACCTATTTTGGGGGCATCACACGTATAATTAAGTCCAATAAATTATTCATTCAAACCAATGAAATCAACATTATACAAATAGTTTATGTTATACTTGATCAAAAAAGAATTAAAAATTTCTAATATGAAAAGCTTCTTTGCTGGTATAAAAGTTCCCTCAAAATGATGCACTCCTTGAGCTAATTTGTCTAATTGAAGGCTAAAATGACTATGTATGATCTCTAAGTCATTTCATCAAACAGGTAATGTGCAAGTTTAGTTCAGTGAGAAAAATTGAATATAACCTTAAAATCAAATAAAACCTCACCTTTTGCTTGGTAAGCTTAACGTCTCAGCAATTGATATATTTAGAGGCCAAATCCCTAATCTCTGTTCCCTTGACTTATTGAAACCAATATGTACGGTGTACCTCATTAGTATGATCCAGAACTCCCACCGCTTCTCATGTAAGAGCTACCGTCAACCTTCAATAACAGTAGAATAAAAATATTTTCATCTTCAATTTTTTTTTTTAATTTAGAAGTGCTTTTATTTCAACAAACTGTTACGCCAAACAGACTCTTACATTGTGTTTGTGGGTTTTAAAAAGGATAGAAAAGAAAGGAGAATGAGAGAAATTTAAGAAAGAGATCAAAAGTTAGTTGTTCATGAGTTTTTTTAGGAGAAAAAATTAAAGAGAAAGAGAGATTTAAAAAAATATGAGGTAAGATTTAAAAGGAGGTTTTTATTCAAGATTTAAAAAAGATATACTAAAATATTAAAACTATTCTTATGATAGTTTTTAAATGTAATCTTATAAAGATAAAATAGTAATATACTTTTTTAAGCTAAAATTTATTTTCAAAACCCATACACACTCAGTTTTTTTAACTCTCCTTTTCTAATAAATTTTAAATTCTTTTTTTTGTCTCTCCAAACTCACAAACACAGTGTTAGTGTTAGTTGGGCTTTTAAATATGCTAGTATTTATTAGACACATGTTATGTGTAGTGTCTGCATTCAAAATTCTTTTATTTTTTAAAAAAAGATATTTGAATAATAGTTTTAAAATACGGATGAAAAAAATATAGGAAAAAAATTGGAGCTAAAAGGTGGGAGAGATAAAGAAAGTAAGATTTAACCAAATAACTATCCTATATATGTAGCAGTTAAAAATGTAACATAATTTCATTTAAAATATCTCAAGCATCCATTTTAAATATCATTGGACGAGAGATTAAAAAAGCACATACGTGCAACGAATCCTTATGAGTATACAATATTTCAAGCATCCATTTTAAACATCATTGGACGAGAGATTAAAAAAGCCAAATTCGTCATCCGCTACAAATAGTAGCGGACAGTTAAAAAAACACAATTCACCCTGCTACTAATAGTAACAAATGGTGATCAGAATCTTAAATCTTGGTTAATAAACCCTAAACATTAGTTAATAAATCCTAACTAATAAAGCCAAACTCTAACTCATGTGAAAGAGATGAATAAACCCTAAATTTTGATTAATAAATTCTAACACTAGTTAATAAAGCCAAATCCTAACTCATGTGAAAGGAATGAAGAATTATAATTTGGCAAAATGCACCTTCATCCCACTGTGTTCGTCGACTTGTAAGCATTAAGTCACTATACTTTAAAAAAATGCAATTGGCCCACTGTGTTTTTTAAAAATTGTTAATCAAGTCATTCCGTCCAATTTTACTCACGGACGTTAAAAATTGAACCGATTTTCCTACGTGGCTTTTGATAAAAAAAAAACAAAACAAGTCATTTCCTACGTGACAAGCCAGTCAAACCCGGCGTCAAAATCTTCACCTGCACAGATTCCAGCTCAGCCAAATTCCTAACCTTTACAAAGATGTTCCTTGCACAAAGCAGAATTTTGTGCATTGTGATTATTCTTAATTTATGCTCAGATCAATTCAAATAAACTAAATAAAGCTCAAAAATGACCTCATACGATTCTAAAATCAATACATAAACCACAGAACCATCAGCCAAATTCCTAACCTTCAGTCTCTAATTTACTGCAGGATGAATATTGTTAAAATTGTCCTCGCTCGTTTTGCCAGACTCCTCGTCCTCTCTCTTCACATGCTTCTCGTGATCAGATAATGTCACGTTGAAATCGAACGCTTCATTTCGCTCCGTAAACCCTAAACCCATAAACGCGTGCTTCCCGGTCCCATCTTCGATCTTCAACACGAAGTACCGCGACGAATCGAGAACAGACTCGACCGTAGTCTCTCTCTGCTCGGGATGACAAAGTAAGTGGCGAACAGGTTGTCGGAGTTGGAATCCTCCAGCCAGGGGCGGATCTAGTCTCGGAGTTTAGTGGGGTCAAATTCAAAAAAAATATCTCTTAAAAATAAAAATTTAATAAAATGTGTAAGACCCCAAATTTTATGAATAAGATTTAATTTTCTTTATATATTATTTTGAAATAGTAAGGTGTTGATTTGATAAATGTTATAAGTTATGGGTGAAATGTGCAAAGTTTACAAAGTAAGCAAGTGGTTATAAAATATTCGTTGTGTCGGAGAATATTCGTTTGGTCGAGAAATATTCTTTTTGTCGGAGAATATTCGTACGACGGTGCAGTCATTGGTGGACCCCACAACGGAATGAATGTCGGATATAGAAAGCGACAGAAATAATCTTTTTATAAAAATAACGGCAAAACTGTTACTGTTAGTACTGTTGAAATACCCGGTGGTTAAAATACAGTAATACGCGGTGTTGCACGGTAGCACACGGTATTGCACATTATTTTGAATTATTAATTCTTACGTAGGAAGGCACTTACTCAATTATTGTTACAGTAATTATTATTCAATATTTTATATTATTGATTCAATAATTACATAATATTTTATTGGTTCAATATTTGCTACGTTGATATTTTATATCCATAAGTGCTACTTTGCTATTTTATATTATTGATTCAATAATTGTCATTGCACATTATTTCAAATTATCAAATCAATAACCACTCCGGTGGTAATCATGGCCATGATAATAGAAGAAGCGAGTCGAGTGGAGATTTCAAAAAGAGAAGATTCAATAATGATAACGCGAAGACGTCGACAGCAATACCAACATCAACTGTTTCTAGGGAAGGAGAACGACCGCCGGTCGTATGCTATAAATGCGGGCAAGAAGGACACATCAGTCCAAACTGCCCACAATAATTCAAGGTATGTTATAACTGTGGAAAGGAAGGACATATAGCTAGAGAGTGTCCGGTTGCAAAACCAAGTCCAGCGGGGGTGGTGATTTCAAAGGCTGTCCCGGACAAATCAAAGTCGGTGGTTCCTGGAAGAGCGTTTGTCGTGACTGCCCAAAACGCAATGAACCCGAACGAATTTATCACGGGTTAGTTAATCGTACACTTTTGCGAAGTCTATACCTTATTAGATATCGGTGCTACCCATTCTTTTATTTCAACGTTTGAACTTGACTTCTGAGAAATTAGACTTTAACTTATCTGTTGAAACTCCGTCGGGAGAAACCTTCGTTACATCTACAGTTTACAAATCTTGCTCGATTCAAATTGGTACCCTCACCCTCCCTGTTGATCTTATATCTTTGAAAATACTTGCATTTGATGTGATTTTAGGAATTGACTGGTTGACCACTTATCATGTCAAAATGGATTGTTTTCGTAAGGTTGTTAGTTTTCATATTCCTAACCAACCTATTGTACGAATTCAAACAACCAAACCACTAAAATCAATTAATGTTATTTCAAGTCATAAAGCTATTCATTTATTGAAAAACGGATGTCAAGCTTTCTTAACCCATGTCACTGATTTAAATCAAAATACATCAGATTTGAATGATATTTTTCTTGTTAATGAGTTTCCTGATGTATTTCCCGAAGAACTTCCCAGTCTACCCAGAACGTGAAGTTGAATTCTTTATTGATCTTGAACCCGGTACAAAACCCATTTCTAAAACCCCATATCGAATGACTCCTATTGAACTTCAGGAGTTAAAGGTCCAATTACAGGAGTTGCTAGACATCAGTTTTATTCGTCCTAGTACATCTCGTTGGGGTGCTCCTGTTTTATTAGTAAAAAAGAAAGACAGTAGTAAACGACGTTGTATTGACTATCGGGAGTTGAATCATGTCACTATCAAGAATAGGTATCCGCTACCTCGCATTGATGACCTGTTCGACCAGTTGCAAAGTGAGCAATTCTTCTCAAAGATCGATCTCCGTTCTGGATATCATCAGTTAGAGATTACAACTGATGACATTCCAAAGACTATCTTTAGAACTCGATACGCGCATTACGAATTTTTAGTTATATCTTTTGGATTAACCAATGTCCATACTACGTTCATGGATATAATGAACCGAATATTTAAGAAATATTTGGATCATTTTGTGGTTGTCATTATTGATGACATCCTAAAGCCTCAAATATTTCTTCATCAAGAACAAACTCAATATGCGACAACGACGTTGGCTTCAGCTGTTTAAAGATTACGACCATTCCATTCTATAACATTTTGGGAAAGCGAACGTGGTAGCTGACTCGCTGAGTAGAAGATCGTATGCGGGCACGAGGGCTATGCTGTCAACACAAAGGCCTATTTTGTATGACGTACAAAAGATGGAGATAGAGTTTAAGACTCCGGGGACCAATGCGATGATATCAAGTATACGCGTAGAACCAGCTTTGATTGATAAAGTTAAAGCTGCTCAAGCTACAGACCCGGAGCTGATGAATATGAAGAAGAATATGCAAGAAGGTGCTATTCCAGAAGCAAGAATCGATGCAGAGGGAATACTTCGAGTCAAATCCAGACTTTGTGCTCTTAACGACTCTAATTTGAAGTATAGAATCATGATGGAGGCACACAACACACCGTTTGCAATCCATCCTGGAAGTATCAAAATGTATCGTGATCTTCGACATACATTTTGGTGGAGCAATATGAAGAGAGAGATCGCGGAGTTCATCTCAAGGTATTTAACGTGTCAACGTGTCAAGGCAAAGTATCAAGAGCTATATGGTGTGAAGATCCCCGAGCCTCTCGTTAGTGACTTCTTGTGTGGGATGAACCGAAGCCAGACTCTTTGTAGGGGACGCCGTTTTTGTGCGGTGGCAAACTAATAGGTACCATTGTGAGGTACTATGGTTGAAACATCATGCGAGTCACAATTGGAATTGAAGAAATAACCTGGGAGTTAAAATCAGAAATAAAAGCGAGATATCCTCATCTCTTCGACATACCAGGTACGTACGTCAATTTCGAGGACGAAATTTCATAAGGAGGGGAGGTTGTAAGACTCCAAATTTTATGCATAAGGTTTAATTTTTTTTATATATTATTTTGAAATAGTAAGGTGTTGATTTGATAAATGTGATAAGTTATGGGTGAAATGTGCAAAGTTTACAAAGCAAGCAAGTGGTTATAAAATATTCGTTGTGTCGGAAAATATTCGTTTGGTCCAGAAATATTCTTTTTGTCGGAGAATATTCGTACGACGGTGCAGTCATTGGTGGACCCCACAACGGAATGAATGTCGGATATAGAAAGCGACAGAAATAACCTTTTTATAAAAATAACGACAAAACTGTTACTGTTAGTACTGTTGAAATACCCGGTGGTTAAAATACAATAATACGCGGTGTTGCACGGTAGCACACGGTATTGCACAGTATTTTGAATTATTGATTCTTACGTAGGAAGACACTTACTCAATTATTGTTACAGTAATTACTGTTCAATATTTTATATTATTAATATTTTATTGGTTCAATATTTGCTACGTTGATATTTTATATCCATAAGTGCTACTTTGCTATTTTATATTATTGATTCAATAATTATCATTGCACATTATTTCAAATTATCAAATCAATAATTCATATTATTTGAATAATATTATTAGATAGCATTATTGGCAATGTCTAAGGAAGTTCTGTCTAGGAAAGGGGTTGATTAATTGCGCGCCAGTAAGGAAAAATCCTTATCGGAAGGCCCCCTCTTTCCTAGGAACGATCTGGTTGTCAATATTGTAGTTCTGTAATATTATTTGTGAATAATTAATTTTTGATATATATGATAAGAAAATATTTATTCAATGTGGATTTAAACGGAGGAATTTTTAACATGTGACATTTGTTGAAAGTTGGTATTCTATCTTGTCCGATAAAATAATTCATTCAAATATATTATTATAATATTACATTATAGTAGTATGATGTGATTATATAATAGTATGATTTTTATAATTTGAATGGTAACATTATTATAGTAAATTCATGGTATAAAAGTTAAACGAGGTGGAAGAGTGTAAATTGAATTTGAACTCTTATGATGCAAACAATGATGTCATCGGAGCGATGAGATAAGCAATGATGTCATTTGAGCGATAAGGTAAGTAATGATGTCATAGATCGATGATGTAAGCGATGATGTCATAAATTATGGCAAAAAGACTATTTTACCCTTACTCTGTCGAGCCTATAAATAGAAGCTCATTTCTTCATTATTTTTCACCAATTCATTAAAGCTATAGAGAGAGAAAGTATAGAGAGAATAAGAGAGAAAGAATAAGAGTATTCTGCTATTACGCTAGTGCAGTCTCCAAATTTTAAGGTAAGGGGTATTATTTCTTTCGTATTTATGAAGAGGGTTATTTTCTTTCAATACTTGTAAGGGTTGTTATTCCATTCTTTATTATTCTGTTGGAATAATCTGTCTACGCGGACTACCGTATGCATGGTGAAATTCTGTTGTTATTCCATTCTTTATTATTTTGTGGGAATAACCTGTCTACGCGGATTACCGCATGCCTGGTGAATAACCCTTCGTATTCAGCTGTTATTAAATTGTAAAAATAATCTGTTTGAGCGGACTACCGCCAGACGGGTGAAAATTCAATTGCAGTTTCGTATATTGTTTCATTTCAGATTCCTAACTCTAAACTTACTACGGTAAGTATTGCTTCTATAATTCCTGAAATGATCAGATATTACTTGAGTTTTGCGCTTCATCTAATATTATTTCACTGAAATATTGGTCTAAACTTTCTTATGAAATTTTTATCTTTTCATGCCGAGTTACTATTCACGGGGTACTATTCACGGTGAAAAAAATATTTTTTTCTTCCAAATCATCTTTGATTGGATCCATGTTTTGATCTTCATTCTTGAACTCTGGATAAATTCTCTAATATTTGTCCTTTATCTCACTGGATTCGTTATTCGTATTATTTTTCATCATCCTCAGTTCTAAATGGTGATATAACTGAATATCTTTGGCCTGTAGTGCAAAGATGAATAATTACGTGATGAATATCTTTGGCCAGTAGTGCAAAGATGAATGATTATCTGATGAATATCTTTGGCCCATAGTGCAAAGATGGACATGTGTTGAGATGAACATGACCAACTGATGATACAAATGAATATCTTTGGCCCGTAGTGCAAAGATGGATATTTGATTTGAGATGTATATTGATTGATGTTACAGGGATAAAATATTGATGATGGACTTTTAAATCAAAGAAGATAGTAGACATCATTCTCTACTTAACTCTTCTAATGAATTGTTATTTCCGCTGCAAATATTGATCTAAAACTTGTTGTCCATAATATTTTATCTGATTTATTGAAGGCTAATGATAATTTGTTTTTCATTATCTTAGTCATAATATTCTTTACTGGGCTAGTTGAGCTCACCCTTTTCTTCCATTGTTCTCTTCAGGAAATGAGAATATCGCGGGTACTAGTCGGGGAATGGAGTGATGGTCCGAGTTAGAGCTGTAGAAGTCCTCACTATTTTTTTTATTTAAAATAGTGTGATAATAAATGTAATGAGGACTTAGTTTGAATATTAATATTTTTTACATGTCTGTATTAACACTCACAGTTGTGTGATCGTATTTTGCACGACCGTGTGATAAGAAAGATTGTTTTTGAATTTTGTTGAGTGTATTTGGCGACTCAAAATGGGTTGAGTATTGAACCTATTTTGGGGGCGTCACAAAATGAATCACAAAACTAAATTATAAAAATAGCCCCATTTTGATTTTTTTAGAGTTTGTTATTGTGAAAATATTAATTTTATGTAAGATTTTGACAATAGTTTGCTTTCCCATTTTTTTAAAAAAAGTAATTTAATTTCTTTTTTATAGGAATATAAAATAAGATTATGCCATTATTATTCAAGTAAATTCTCATCAATAACTTAGGAGTAAACATAAAGTTAGAAAATATTTATTTCTACTGTTTTTGTGGTTAGTAGTACTGGTAATCCTTCCAAAAATTCTTTTATTTATTTTTCTATCTTTTGGAGTAGGAGTATAGGAGTATATTTTAATAAATTTAATAACAACATTATTTTTTATAGTATCATTTTTAAACCTTAAATGCTGCTACTAATAAATTAATAAGCGATGTTTATTAAGGAATATTAATCCGGGCCCACATGTCAAGAATGAATTTGGACTCACTAAATTTGTCTGAATTATAGTTTTAATTATTTATTTGGAATTCAGTAATGGAAAAGAAGCCCTGGATTAGGACTTAGGAGGGTGGTGACTCAAACAAACAAGTAGTTGCACCCACTCAAACAAACAAGTAACAGACATAGGATATGCGCATGAAATTTCAGTGGGGGCAGGTGCCCCCCTGCCCCTAGCCTGGGTCCGCCCCTGCCTCCAGCCGGATCTCACATCGATCTTTACACGATCCGGAGAATTGGAGCCATTCGCCGAACTTGTAGCCGCCGCTGGTGGACCGGGGCGGGATTTTGAAAACGGATACTTCGCGAACTACCAGGAGAGGGAGTCGATCGAGGAGATCGGAGAGGAGGGAGTCGAGTCTTAGCAATAGGGTTTTTGATTTGAGAATTTTAAGAGGAAGAAGAAGCACGCGACTGTTATTCTTTTTTATTTTGATTTGGTTCTGTTTTTTATTTTATTTTGTTTTGTTTTTTATGTTTAGTTATTAATAGGTTTTAATATTTTTAATAGTATATTTTTTAAATTTAAGCTTAAATTTAATAATATCATTGTATTAATATTAATATTAATTTTCAAAATAAAAATAATAATTAAAATAAAGAAAAAGAAAAAATTATAAAAATTTGAATTAAAATATTTATTTTAATTTTATTATTATTTTAATCATTTTTTGCCACATAATTAATGATTTTATTTTATTATTTTTTTTGTGTTGCCACATAAGAAAATAATATATTTTTAATTATCACGTCTGAAAATATTTGATGTCCGTTCAAGAAATTAGACGATATGACTTGAATTTTCATTTTTAAAAAGCACAGCGATTCAATTACATATGTATCCGCTCAAAACTTTTAATCTCAACCGTTAGTCTATACCACATAAAATTCCTTACATTTATACAAATTAAAAAAATGGAGTAATATAAACTGCTTCAAATACATCTGTTCTAGTGTAAACGGAGTATCCTATAAAAATGTACAATATCGCAATAGCTTCAAATTCCTATAAAATCAAGCATTCTATCATTCTCGCACCCACTCTCCCCTCTTCCCTTCTCCCCCTCTCCCTGTGGACAGAGCCAGATAACTCACTCCAGATCTCCATTAATTCATCTACCGAAGGTCAGTCTATTTGATTCTCTTTTCGGTTATATAATGTTTTTGTATTTTTGTATGGATCTGTTTATAGTTTACACGAGCTGTTCATCTATCTGTGTCTAGTTCTTTGTTATTGTATATGTACATATGTTTGTGTCTGTTTTTTGATCTCTAGGTTTCTTTAGATCTTTGTCTGTGTTCCTAATAATTGATTTGATTTAATTTGTCTAAATTTTTGTTCAAATGATTCACTTTATGCTGCTTTCGAAGATTTTTTTTAAAGGTAAATTCAGAAGAATTTTTGACTGCCTGTAAACTGCTGCTTTTGCAGGTTTCGAAATTGTAAAAGAAAATTCTATAATTATTTGATTGTAAAAGAAAGTCTGCTGCTTTGTCAACTGCTTTTGTAAATTATAATTGTAAAAGAAAATTCTAGTATAAATTAGGACTTGAAATGAGTCTTCTATCAATTCTGAAATTACACATATTAGAAAATCCTTCCTTTCACAAAATTATACGTATATATTTTATATGAGTTTGAATATATTTATCACCTTAGATCGTTCATTGTTAATGTAAAAAGTTATATTATCCTCGACAACTTTACCCTTGTCTGTAGATAACTCTTATGAGCACATTCTGTTTTATTTGTTAGAAATTATAGTAGGAATAAATAAATAAATTTATTAATGTAATTTTTCTAATGTTGCCCCTTGGGTCATGTGCAGGGGCACATGATCTGTTTTTATCCAATTTCAAAGATGAACTTTGTGAGGACGGCCTTAAACCAAACCAAGCCACTGTGACAAATGAAATCTCAAAATAGTCAAATGCTCTTGGTTGAATGGAACACCAGTTGTTGTCTAGTTGATTACCCTCCCTCCTAACTCCAATTCATTCTCTCTCAGTTTTCTTCAGTGACTACGAAACTTAGACATGTATTGTATACTCTCGTCTTGCTCTCTATTTCCTATCATGGAAACCCGTCTTCTATATCCACTTGGCCAATCCAAAATAGTTTCAACTCGAAGATGTTATTCAAATGAATATAACATAATGTCTTTGGCGCGATCAAGTACCAGAATTCACCATAGAAAACCACCCAAGAACCTTCGGTATCCGAGGCGAACTAAGCTTCCACCAGATTTTGGTGTCAACACATTCTTAAAGAAGAAAACGAGTCCTTTGAGTGATCCCACTTCTAGTGAGGATTCAATTCCTGAAAGTCTTGTGTTGGATTCCAGTAATGGGTCTGAAGCCGATGATGATGATTATGGAGATAAAGAAGAATCCATGAATGAAGAGAATGTTGAAGAAGATGGAGATGATAACGATGTTGATTGGAGTTCAGATGAGATTGAAGCAATTTCATCTCTCTTTAGAGGGAGAATACCCCAAAAACCAGGAAAATTAAATAGGGAAAGGCCTCTTCCACTCCCACTTCCTTACAAGATTCGACCTCTTGGACTTCCTACTCCTAAAAAACATGCAATTTCTTCACGAAAATCCGTAAGTAAACAGGTGTACAACAACCCAACTTTCTTGATTGAGCTAGCCAAAGAAATTAAAAACCTTCCACCTGATAAAGATGCCTCCACAGTTCTTGATGAGTATGCTCGGTTTCTTCGCAAAGGGTCTTTATCGTTAACAATCCGGGAGTTGGGTCACATGGATCTTCCTGATAGGGCTCTACAGATATTTTGTTGGGCTCAGAAGCAATCCCTGTTATTTCCAGATGACCGTATTCTTGCATCAACTGTTGAAGTCTTGGCAAGAACTAGGGAATTGAGGATGCCATTCAATCTTGAAAATTTCATTAGTTTGGCTAGCAAGAATGTATATGAGGCGATGCTGAGGGGTTTGATTAGAGGGGGAAACTTGAAGCTTGCTTGGAAGCTTCTCTCAGATGCCAGGGTTGGTAATAGAGTGTTAGATGCCAGCATTTATGCTAAGCTAATATTAGAACTTGGGAAGAACCCGGATAAGTATGTGCTTGTATCAGTGTTACTAGACGAGTTAGCAGAAAGAGAAGGGCTGAATTTAACACAACAAGATTGTACTGCGGTTATGAAAATTTGTATAAGGCTTAAGAAATTTGAAATTGTTGAGAGTTTATTTAACTGGTTCAAACAGTCTGGGGGTGAGCCAAGTGTAGTAATGTACACTACTCTAATTCATAGTCGTTATTCTGAGGAGAAGTATAGAGAGGCGTTGGCTGTGGTCTGGGAAATGGAAACTTCAAGTTGTCTTTTTGATCTTCCAGCATATCGTGTAGTAATTAGGCTTTTTGTTGCTTTAAATGATATTGCACGAGCTGCAAGATACTTTTCTAAGCTTAAGGAGGCAGGTTTCCATCCAACATTTGGCATATACAGCAATTTGATTAAACTTTATGTGGATTCTGGGAGGCTGGCCAAGTTTAGAGAGGTCTGCAAGGAGGCCGAATTGGCAGGATTCCAGCTGGATAAAGAAACAAGGTCAAAATTATTGCAACTTGGGTGATAAATCAGGTCATTTTGTAACAATTCCAATGGTACATTTTAGTGTAACTATCATTTTTTATCAATATATTTTTATTTTCAACTATATTAATGACATAAAAAATTATAGTTATAAATTTGTTTTGTGCACGTAGTAATGTCCAAACTGGGAACACCTCAATAATTTTGTCAGTTAATATGATACAGAGGGAGTATATAATTCTTTCAAGACATTGGTTGATGAAGCTAATCAAGGAAATAAATGGAATAAGGGTCTATAGGACTTGGTAAAACGATATCCCTTATTAATAAACTTCAATGAATAGTAGATCAAAATAAGTGGATCCCTTGGTAGTAGGTGGTACCTTTAGAGATCACTTTCCCATATTTTTCAATTGTGTGGTAATGTGAAAGAGGTTGTGTACCATATGTTGTGTACCATTTGTTTACCTTTTATAGGTAGATTTCTGACTAGAAATCCATTGTGGGGCTAAGGAACTGTAGATAGGTGACTATATTTTCCCCTGATTCAATGTAGGTAGTCATGAAAATCATTAGTTTTCTACCATTTGAGTTCAATACCTCATGTCCTTGTAGCTTTTACGTTTCATTATTTATTGATAGTTTTAGAGAAGGAAACTTTGTCTCATCTATTGAGAAAGGTTTCTTATGCTTTAGATAATTCAAACGAAGAGAAATGAATTAATTTATTAGAAGAGGTGGATTACTAGTATTTTACATTTCTTTTGTGGTATACCTTTGTTGGGCGTTTGTTTTACAATTTAGTTTTAGATTTTACTTCTGGTATTGGTTATTGTTTGCATTTTGGCCTTGTTCGATACCTTAGTTTGCATGGACTTTAAAATTACCGTTTTCTTCCTTTTCATATGATGGCAAATTATTAGTTGTTCATTGGAAAGACAGAAAATTTGGATGTTTCTGTAATAAAAATAAAGTAGTGTGATGACTGATGGGGATGTGATTACTTTGCTGGACGAATCATTCCTTGCAAGGGCTGTTGCCATTACTATTTTTATTTGTTGGTTATCAAATAGAAATAATTGTTGTAGTTGTACATGTCTGTAATAAGAATTGGTTGATTGATTGTGTGTATGAGAGAATGAATCTGTGTTGATTGAGAAAGTTTGTGATTGTAGATGGAGCCAGAAGTGATTGAAGCTGAGATAGTATTGCCGACTCATCTAAGCTTTAAGAAGGTTCAAATGTATGAGAAATTCCCAAAGGGGCAATCTAGAGGAAGACACTGGAAACATCTGAAGCAGATCATTCAAGCTGAAAATTACCAAAATTATCCCCCTGATGAACCAAATTGTAAGTTCCCTTTTTCTCCCCTTGTAGCAAAATACGCAGTGGTATTTGATGCGATTCATGGCATCTAATTGTTTCTTTTGTAATTTCATGTTCACTTGTGGTAGATTGTCTTTATTAGCACTTTAACAGAACTTGTGATTATAAGCTGCATTTACAATAGAACTCTATGTATAATGTTCTTTTTATAGTTTATCAAGTTTCAGCAACTAAGCAAATCCTATACTCAACATCATTTGCAAGGCATAGTTCTCATAGTGTAGCTGTATAACATTATAATAGTTAACTTCCTAGTGTAATTTATCGTCCAGTCACTTAGAATTAGCTGGAGGTCAATTAGCAAGTTGTAACTAGGTCTTTGACTCTTAGTTGGCTATTCGTATTCTAGCTTTGTCTATATACAGCACAATATAACTCTGGTAGCAACCTGGAATATACATGATCAGATCAGATCATCTCTTCTCTCTCAACTGTATCTTCTTTTTAATATGCAATTCAGATGTTAGAAAGTTGCCAAACAAAAATCTGCAGGATGAACGGACCTGTTTTACAATAAAATTTAACATGTTGAATGAGGAGTGTAATACAACTATAGTCTAAATATTGAATTAATAAAATAGGAAATAATGCTAGTTACCAGATTAATGTTGAGAGGTGATGCTTGACTGTTTACTTGTTAAAATGCCTCTCTCTAAATAGAGGTAAGATTGCCTACATCTTACATTCCCCAGGCTCTGCTATTTGCCAAACCTTGTGCAAGGAGTACTAACAGATTGTATGTAATATATTGTCTATGAATTCTTGAGGGTCGGTGCTAGGTTTTGTTTGTTCTTTAATATATTCAGTTTTTCTATATGTCATGTTTTAAGTTTTCAGCAGTCAATACTTTTTATGTTCATTTAATGGCACTTTACATTGTCAAGTTTTACACGTCATCTTGATTTTATTCTGCAGATGTTAATATTGAGACGCCACCCTCTATGCACCCATGCAAGAAAATTTGTGATATAACTGGATATGAGGTATGTGAGTGGTTAGAATTGTGTCGTCCTTGAGATATATTAGCTTTTATAATCTATTTATTTTACTTGTTCCATTCCATGCCATGCCATGCCATCGATCAGTACATGACAAAATTCTTGTATTATACTTCAGGCACCTTACCATGATCCAAGGACAAACCTCCGTTATGCTAATACTGATGTCTTCAAGCTCATCAGATCGCTTCCTAATGAGTACGTTCAGAGTTATTTGGCCCTAAGAAATGCAGCAGTTGTTCTGAGATAGCCGTTTGAACTACCCTTCTAACTTTGCTCAGCGAGTGCGTCTTTGCACATTTCCGGTAGCCGATTGATCGACCTAATTCCTATCCAGCAGTTGGGATTTATTTAAGGGGAGCCAATCTTGATGTTATGCTTGGGCTGTTTTTTGTGATGCATGTAGACTTTTTGAACCCAAAAGAGAGAAATCTGTTCTGTTCCACATAACGAGCACTATTTGAAATACTTGTACAATTATTTTCAAGTAAAACACAGAAAGGAGGTAAAACTTTTTGCAATTTCTTAACATGTGCCCTTAGGGCACATATTAAGCACACAGTTCAAGAAAATATTCCCTTGAATTGTGTGTATATTTTCTTGAATTTGGTGTAAACACAGAAATTAAGGGAATATGCACAGTTCAAGAGAATATTCTATTGAACTGTGTATTTAGCATGTATCCTAAGGGCACATGTTAAGAGGACCCAAACTTTTTAGTGTCGTGCTGTTGTGTGTTGTTATAAATTTATGCTAATTATAATTGTAAAATTTATTCATACATGCAATTAGTGGGAATTATAGGAAGATTTTAGTTATTATGCATCTTTTTAAAAAGTAATTAACAATCAAAAAGTCGACCTAAACTTTTGCAATATATATCATTTTTTAACTTTTTATGAAAATTCATAAAATAAAAAAAAAGAGCAAAAAATATGTAGTACTAAGCATAGAAATGTTTTATTAAAGCTATGTTTAGAACTTAAGAAATATAGAAGATGATAATAGAAAACAATTTAAATACAATTCTTGTTATCTACATTTTAAGAAAATGAATATTTTCATAAAACAATGTTAAAATAAGGCAACATATAATTAAGAAGGCTCCAATAAGTTTTAATACCATTTTTTCCTATCAAAAATTTCAAGTTTCAATTTTACAAAATTAAAATTTTGTAATACACATTTTACCTAAACATATTTGCATTACACTTTTAAGAAAAGCAAGGATAAAAATTAGCACTGTACTTTTTTTCTCAAAAATAATAAAAAGGAAAAAATAGCTATGTACTTTTATTCTCTCTCTCTCCGCGGCCAAACAAAGGTTAAGCCAAGGGAATTCTCGTCCTGATTTTCAAATTCCAACCCCAAACTAGGGGTGTAAGTTGAGCAGAGTAGCTCGGTACTCGATTCTAGATCGGTTTGAAAATATGATCCAAAATTCGAATTCGAAGTTGATTCGAGTCGAATCTGATCCATACTCGTTTTCTGTTTAATGATATACTAGTCAAATTCGAGTATACCGGTGTTCGCTCAGATTAGGGTTCAAGTATTTCATTTTTTTTGAATCATACTCGATACCTGCTCGATGGATCATATTCGAATAATGGTATGATCCATACTAAAAAGCTAAATATGTGAGATTTGTATCAATCTTTATAATTTATAAAATGTAGTATTAAATTATGTAAACTTGTATTTGAATAAATCAATGAATTGATTGTCAATTTGTATTAATTTTTTTGTAATTTCTTTACACAAATAAAAGTAAAAAACTTTTATATATAAATATTAGTTCAATAATCAATTTAGTATGTAGTGATTCAGTCTTAAGTGAAACGGTTCATATTCGAAATTCGATTTAAAGGTTCATGAGTAACTCGTTTTGTAAACGAGTCGAGTACTTACGAGCCGACGAGTCGAGTAAGTCCGAGTAATGATCCGAGTCGAATCTGACATAAAATTAGAAATTCTTTATCGAATCCGAGTCGAATTCGAGCTCAATTTTTTTGAGTCGAACCGAATCTGAGCATTAGGATGTTCGCTGATATTCGACTCATTTACAACCCTAGCCCAAACCTATAATAATAGTGATAAAATTTCAAAAATATCTTTTGCAAATATGAAAATACCCAAAATATCCGAGTGCTAAGAATTTCAGAATCCCCTGCCCCTAGCTAGCACGACTAGACTTGCCCTACTTCCCCGATATTTGCACCGGCCAATCTCCGCCACGATATGATTTTCAACCCCTTATCCAGCATACCCACCTTATCCAGCATACCTATTTATCAGCCAAAACAAAACGAGACTTCCCTCAGGTCACTGCACGGCTCAAACCTAGCTCACCAAAAAAAAAACTCTCGTCGATTTCGTCCGGCCATCTCGTCGATTTCGTCCGGCTCACCAATTCGGTCAGAGCATATCTCTTGAATAAAATTCGTTTCCCAATTCGGTCAGAGCAACAAACCTCCATCGAAAATTTGGTTTCACCGATCTGCTAAGGTAAAACCCCCTACTTCGTCCGTGCCCGTAAGAGTTCGAGGTATTAATTGTTGATTGTTGCTATGGATTGTAGTTTTGATAGGTATTGCATAAAGTTGGGATTTTTTTGTGGGAATGCTGTTTGTATTTCCCTTTTGGGCTTATAGAGGATAAATTGGGTGTCATACGGTTCTTTTAATATATAATCTTAATAATGCTGTATGGTCATTTTGATGCTTGGATTGTCTCCGGTTAAGAAAATTTGAAGCGGGTTTCTGGATTTTCTTGCTGTTAGTGTTGAATTATGCTTAAATTTTTAGATTTTGTGTTTTGGTTTTCAATAATTGCTTTTAGGTGTTTGACCCAGTTCAATTCATGAAAGTTTGGTTGAGTTTTAGGGATTTCCCTCTGTTTTGAGTTGACAATTGTTTGAATTCAAGGATAGTTGACAATAGTTTGAATTCAAGGATTTTCCTTTGTTTTGAGTTGACAATAGAGATATATTGTTTTTCTATTTCTTTGTCAAGAATGGGAGCTGATTGGATAGTGGTGTCTTCAATTAAGGCTAAGGCAATTTGAGTTGTCCAATTGGTGTGACACACGATCAAAGAAACTGTCTGGTGCTTAATAATCTGTAAGCAAGTTTACTCTTTTCGGTTCAATTTCTCTTGGTATGGATTTGACAGTATTTGGTCTTATAATGTATGTATATATATATATATGCGCGTGTATATGTATGTATGTAGATGTTGTTCGACAATAACTTATAAGTTGGTCAAATCAACTTATAAGTTGTGTTTTACCTGTAAAGGTGTTTGAGAGTGACTTATTTTTTGACTTATAAGTCATTTTATAAAAGCACCTTTGACCAAACGTAAAGATAACTCTACCCTCCATTATTTTTCTAAATGACATCTTTACTCTTTCAACCTAACAAACTTCAGCTCTTATCGTAAACAAGGGCACTTTCCCGATCTGCTACTCTCTCTTCACGCTGCTCTCGATCTCTTCTCTCTGTGTGTTCGATCTCTGATCTCTCTCGGTTCATATCAATATGCTTTTTCTTTTTTAGGTAATAAGATTAACACTTGATTATTTGATTCTTTCCTTCACTCTTCTTTAAATATTTCTTCAATTAAGAGTGTTTGTCTATGACTTATAAGTTGGTTCATTTGCCATTATTCCTCTGTACGCCAATGACTTATTTTTGTACTTATAAATTGATTTTTTAAGTAAAAAAAAGCAAATATTTGTAACTATTTTAAAATAACTTATTAGTCATTTTAAAATAAGTTAGTTTAATCAAATATAATGTTTATTTTGTCCTTATATTTTACTCCTCTTTTTATTAATGTCCATTTTTGTAATCTTTATATTTGATTTTAACTTATAAGTCATTATGAGCCGAACACATTCATAACTTGTTTTAACTTAATTTCTGACTTATAAGTCAAATTGATGTCAAGTGCTTTTACTTATAAATCACAACTTAAAACAACTTATAAGTCAACTTATATTTTAATTTTAAGTCATTTTAAAATAAGTTGTTGTCGAACGTGTTCTAAGTTTGTTGTCTTCATAAGTTGGTCCAAAGATAAGTCTCTATGGCTCGATTCATCAATAACTTATAAATTGATCAAACCGACTTATAAGTCATTTGTCACTGTTAAGCTGTTTGACAAATACTTATTTTTTAACTTATAAGTTAATTTATAAGTCAAAATAAATAAACACTAATTTATAACTTATTTAAAAATGACTTATAAATCATTCTTAATAAGTTGATTTAACCAAATTTAATATCTATTTTGCCCCTCTTATATTTTACTAAATTACATATTTACACCCTTCAACCTGAATAACCTGATTCTATTCTAACGTAAACACAAGTACAGAACGGCCAATTGGAGCTCTGCTCTCTCTCTCTCTCTGCGCTTCTGTCAATTTCTTGGCTTCTCCCTCATTCCCTCCGCGGGCTGTTACTTTTGCTACTCCTACTCCTTCGATTGCTGCTACTCCTTCGATTACTGTTAGGTACCAAACCCTAGACCACATATTTGATATATATGTGTATTATGTTATGTGAATCTTTTGGCATGTGGTTTTTCTTCTGCTTTATCTCTTTAATTTTGACTGTAGTTTCAGAGCCGGTGGGTTTCGATTCAATTTCATTTTTGTTAATTTATGTGGTTCAAATGTTTGATTGATTGATTGAATGAATTGTTGTATATTGGGTTGTGCTTAATTAGGAATATGTGAGCAACATAATTTTAACAAATGACAGCAACTTGGGTTCTGTTTATATAGATTTAACATGGGTTCTGCTTAACCTGAGTATTGTGCAATCTATTCATATTTGCTGATTGGGACTTGGGGGGAGGGGAGTGTTGATACTGAGACAACATATAACAACATAATTGATTTTTTTACTTCATCCTAGCTACACAGTTTATACCCATTTGACATTTGTAGAGAAATATTGGTGTTCAAGATATTTACGAGAAAAATGATTGTTTTATCAGTAGTTAGTTATTTGTTTGAATTGATGTGTCAATTGATTCTGAGGAGTATAGTCTCTACTTTTCATTAACTTTGATTATTGATTTATATGTTGTTTTTAATTAGTTGGCAGTTTATACTGTACATGTTTGATGAAATTCCTAAATGAGTATTACTCTATACTGTTCAGAAAAGAAATCACCAGTGATGATTATGTTAATTCATGAGCTAAGTAGTTTATCCATGTTGATTAATTAAAAAGTGAAAAAGAACTTTCTAAAAAAGTGGAAAACTGGGAGCAAGTGGAATGATTGACTAAGCTGCCTAAAATTTGTTTGGAGTTGCATAATCTTCTGTGAGTCTGACAACAGCAGCAAGTCTACATGTGTATCACAGGGATTAGGTATATGAACATGTAGCTGGAACTGCATTAGGTATATGATTGTAGTTGATATGTAGTATATATTTGAAAATTTACATATTTGCGTTTGCTAATCCTATACATATATGCGCTCCTTAGCACTTCCTCTTTCAATATTTAATTTGCTTGCTGTATTGAGACACGAATACTGTTTAGACTGTCACATAGTGAAAGCTGGATTAGGAAGCCTAGAAGGCCAAACGAAGTCGTACTGAGGACATAATCACTTGCGCTATAACAACAGAATATGTCTGCTTCCACTTTTAGTTACTGCCCCGAAGTACTAGACCAGCTCTAAAAAAAATTATCGCAAACAATTGTATCTCTAAAAGTGTCACTGAATGTCATATTTGTGTCGCTGAATGTGTATTGGGAAAATTGGAGGATATGTGTAATGGAGGGGATCCTAATCCGAGAAAGCTGAACTTGAATCTATTTGAATATTATGAGCATAATATTATTAAAGCTATATATACTAAACTTGTAGTAATTTTTCATTGTTTTCTTGTTTATTAACGACTTCTGTTTTTCTTTTTGAATAGTGAATCAGCAGAAGAATATGGAAATGGAGGTGGATCATTATGCTATTCTTGGCTTACCAACTGGGGAAGAAGGGGCCAAACTCTCAGAAAAAGAAATTTCAAAAGCCTATCGCTCAAAGGCTTTGGAATTGCATCCGGACAAGAGACTGAATGACCCAAATGCACATGAGAACTTTCAGAAGCTCAAGACATCATATGAGATCCTCAAGGATGAAAAAGCTAGAAAGTTATTCGATGATCTCCTTCGAGTTAAACGCGAAAAGCTTCAGCGTCAATCACAACAAAATTCCAAGCGTCGAAAGATGATGTCAGATCTTGAAGAAAGAGAGCGAGCTGCATTTTCTCCTGATCCAACCGCAAAAGCTCGCGATGAGGAAGAAATAATTGCTAGAAAACTTAGGGAAGAGATTGCTAGAATCCGTGCCATGCAAACTAATAAAGCAAAATCTGCTGCATCGACACTAAAGAAAGGGACAGCAACAGGGATAAAAGAGAGTACATTAGGTGGTCAGGGTGGGTTAGATAAGGAAAAGGTGCTCAAGGTATCTTGGGAGAAGGCTGGTGAGGATTATAGTGCTCAAAGATTAAGGGAAGTGTTTGAGGAGTTCGGTGAGGTTGAAGATGTGGTCATCAGAAGTTCTAATAAAAAGAAAGGATCGGCTCTTATTGTTATGGCCTCAAAAGATGCCGTTGTAAGTTTGATACCTACATGCCTAGGGCTAAAATTACTCATCATTACATATATATAATATTCCTCTTACCACAATATGTGGCGTTTTAAAATGTTATTTCCCATTTTGCAGGTGGCTGCCACCGGGAGTGTGTGTGGTGATCTTTCAAATCCTCTTCTAGTCCTGCCTCTTCAGCCAGCTGTAGCTGCTCCTTTCCAAAGTGTCCAGCAACCTGTGGAATCTGAGAGTCCAAAATTAAGTAATCTTGTTGGTGCTGGATACCAGGCATTAGAAGATTCAGTGTTGACAAAACTCCGAAAGGTTTGATCTATACCGAAACTCTTGCTTTCATTTTTTTTGGCATTATTATATCGTCTTTATGCAGTGGCTTAAATAAATTTCAATTTATGAGATTGAATTTGTATATTTCTTTTAACTCCCTAAAACAATTTTATCCAAAATGTATCAGTTTTCATCTTAGTTAAAGAGCAGAATGTGAGTAGGGTGTGGTTATGTGTCTACACTTGATTAGTTTTCTCTTTCTTCAGTTTGGTAGTATCGTAATATTTACATTGCCTCTTTTGGATGACCATACTTCCTCAACATTTGAAACTAATACTCCCTCTATCCCCAAAATGTGAGAGTCCACTTTCAATTTTCAAAAGCAATGTACCAAATCTCGTCATAGTTAGGTAACAGGGAAGAGGCCTGGATTTTCAGATAAGAGTAGAAAAGACTAAATATGCTAATTTTTTTCCCCAGTGTAGCTTCAATTTGTTCCTTTATGTTCCTTTTATTCTAATTAAGAAGGTGAATTCCTAGAACTCTATTGGTCTTTATTCCTTGTTCCACTATTTTTGTATAATATATGATGCTCCTGTTAGATGCGAGATGTAGATACATATTGCTCTCAGCGATTGTGTTATTTTGCTGTACAACTTCATATACTTGTGCGCCAAGATTTTTATGCTCTTTAGCTTGCAGGCAAAAAGTTACTGGATTTCTTATTCTCCACTGCTTATTTTATGTATTTGTTTCCTTTTTCCTAAATATTCCATCTTTGTGATTAACAGGCTGCTGAAAGACAAAAATGACGTGTTGAAGCATTAAGGTCTCAAAAGAAAATACGTGGCTCAGGATCGTACTTGTTTGAAGTATGTTTGTCATGTTCCTCTTTTTTATGTACTTATATAGTGACATAGCATACAATTTTTAGCTCATCTTTCTAGCGGAATATCAGTCCCGACTAGGGTCACTGTGTTGCTAGGGTCACTGTGTTGCTAAAGATGTGTGACCTTTATTACGACTCATTTTGGGCCTTGCGTAACAAGATAGGCACTGAAGGCTCAGCGTAAGCCCTTACTTGGCTCTATTGAATATTTGTATGAAGTCGTGACTGGGGGGAACAAATGATGTTCTTTTGATACATTTACTTAGGTGTGGTAACCATGTCAATATCTTTCAAAATTGTCAGTATGGAGAGATAGTGATGTAGAAGAAAAGTCACTTGAGGAGTGATATTGAGTACATGTTGCAACTTTGCAAGTCAGAAAGACCCTGATGATGAAGTATCTCTCGACCGAGTCCTGTGAAATTTGATAATCCTCGCAGTTTTTACACTCGATGACCTTGCGTATGTGTGTTGAGATCAATCATATGAGGTTAACTTTTTTAGTTGTCAATATATTTTTATGAATTGATGAAGTTCATCAGTTGTTTTCTAAATTGCTGAAAGGTTCAGTTGTTACCATGATTAGAGATGATTGTGCTTACAAACCCTATATAGGATCTGCATTGTTTTGAAATTGATGTAATCTCTATGGCTATGTTTGTTTGTCAAATGGATGGAATAGTACTATATTCTAGTAAAAGATTCTTCAGTCTATCTTTTTTTCCCAGTGGTACCAAAATAAGGTAATAAATGATCTTGCAGTATATGGAAGTATTACTATATGTGAATATTTACATAGCAAATGTGTTTAAAATGGTGACTTTGCAATTATTATTTCTCTCTCTTTTATTTTAGTCAATACGAGGTTTTTGCCCTTATATTGTTGCGGAATGGAATGAAAAATAGTGTATTTGATTATCATTTCGGTGGATAAACCTTTGGAATGAAATGAAAAACATAACATCAAATTTAACTTTTAAAAATCAATTTGGGTTATTTTTAAATTCAAAGTTAATGTAATGCACTTAGGTTTTAGGTAATACAATTGTTTGTATTGTAATTAAGACGAGAATATTAACTATAAAAAAATAATAAAGTTGTAAAAACTAACCTAACATTTGATTAAATACGGGACGGAAACTAGGGCTCTATTCTCTTTCTTTAACGACCTTGATCTTACAAATGTAGGAAGTGGGATTAAGGTTCAGGTTCGATTCGAGCTCGACTAGGAATATAAATGATTTAAATATGAGTAAATTTTAAAGTTTGATAAATTATTCGTTCGAAAAGTTTAAATTATATGGACTCAATTAAAGATCGTGTTCGATTCGATAGTTAAACGAGTTTTAATCAAATCTTATTTTATACTCGAAAATTTTTATGAATCAAATCTGAATAACTCAATAGTCGACTCCACTTGTTGATTTACATCCTTAAGTGGGATAACTTATACTCTTTCTATTTATACCCAATATTGACACCCTAATTGATTACAATCCAACAGCTGAGGCCTGAGGTAGTAAAAGGAGCCTGAGGTTTCTCCCGCTGCCTCTTGATATTCTCACGTGCCTGGGTGTTGAAGATTATTGGGCCTCCCTTCTAATTTAAATTTTGAATGGGCCTGGTCTGTCATTGGGTTTGAATTCATTTCTTAGAAGTCCATATGATGTTCGCTGCATGTCCAGAAGCTAATGCACTTTCCACGATCACCTACAACCCACTCCCAATTGTTTTTCTTCTCAATAATGAACATAACCCGCTTTAATCTGATATAGATAAAATATCCTTCCACACAATAGACCCCCTTTAGCGACGGACCGAACGACGGTTTATCTAACATATCTTGCTTACCCCCTTTAGCGACGGACCGAACGACGGTTCGATCCGTCGCTATATATACAACTGTCGTCTTAGCTTTTGGCGACGGACAACATATAGACGACGGTTGTATATATAGCGACGGACAAACCGTCGCCCAATTCGTCGCTAAAGGGAGGTGAGTTTGGGTGAACTTTTAATTGGGTGAGCCTAAGATCCTTATCGTATCTCTCTATATATATATATATACGGTCCGGATCTTAAGTTTACCCTTTATCCAACCTTAGGCCCCTTTAGCGACGAATCGGACGACAGTTCGATCCGTCGCTATATATACAACCGTCGTCTTAACTTTTAGCGACGAACAATATATAGACGACAGTTATATATATAATGACGGACCGAACCGTCGTCCAGTCAGTCGTTAAAGGAGGGTAAAAGATAAGCTTAAGATCCAGAACGTATATATATATATATATATATATATATATATATATATATATATATATATATATATATACAACAATGTGATTGTATTCATTTGTTTTCAATATCATTTTAAAACTTTCTAATGATATATAAATGACAATTTTTTATTTATAAAAAAAGGATCTTGAGAATTTTGATACAATAAATGAGAACATGAGAGATAAAGAATGAGTATAAGGGAGAAAGATGATAAAAAAGAAAACGAAAAAGGCTTAAATTTTTTTAATAAAGGCAAAATAATATAATGGTGTTTTGCTACAATTTGTAATTTTAAATTGTATAGAACGAATGAAAAAAATATTTAAATAACAATCGTCAATAATTTGTGTAGACGTAGATCACTCGACTAAAAGAAGGTAATAATTAACGTTATTTATTGATCATTTTTAAATTAAAAAGATAAATTTAAAATTGAAGAAAGTTGGAGAGGAAAAATTGGTTATATTATAATTATGACGAATTTTTTTTTCAATAATAGAAACAAATATTAAGAAAATAAAAAGTAAAAAAATAAAATAAAACAAATACTACTCCAAATAAATCTTACATCTCAATTTAAAAAGGGTAAATTTGTAAGAAAAGAAAAATTAGCCATTTTCATTTTACGGCAAATATAAACCGTCAGGGGTCCGTTCCGAGAGGCTCGGAAATTGCTCCGGTGTCTCTCTATACTTTTCTCTCTCTACCTGACAAACCTCCTCTATACACATTACACAGAGGGAAAGAAAGAAAGCAAAAAAAAAAGAACAGAAAAAAAAAGAAGAGAGTGTGAAGAATGAAAATAAAGTAGAAGAAAAACGAATTCAAACCCAGTTTTTCTTTTCCTCTCACCTCGCTTCGTTATAAATTCCACTGCCCTTTGTTTCTCTCTTTAAAATCAGCATTGTTGTTGCTTTGTTTTCACATATACATTACACACACACACACACATATATATATATATACACACACATACATTTATATACATACACGCACTTGAAGGGGGAAAAACCCACATTCTCATTCTCTTCAGAATCTATTATTAAAGGATAAAATTGGGAAATTTTGAATTGTTTGAAGGGTTATATTTAGTTTTATTTGGTGGTGTTTGCATTATGGCGAGTGAGGGAAATTCAGAGTTTTCTGTGGCGTCTGTGGTGGAAGATGTTCTTCAGCAGCATGGAAAGACATTAAGTGACGTTGATTTGGCATCCAGGAAAGCTAATGAAGCTTGTATGACCTTTCCTTTTTAATTGGATTTTTTTTTAAAAATTCTTATTTTATTTTAGGAATTTCTTAACATGTACCCTTAGGGCACATGCTAAGCACACAGTTCAGGGAATATTCTCTTGAATTGTGTATATATTTCCTTGAACAGTTCAAGAGAATATTCTCTTGAATTGTGTATATATTCCCTTGAACTTGGTGTAAATTTAAAAATCAAGAGAATATATATAAAGTTCAAGAATATTTTATTGAACTGTGTGTTATTAGGGCACATGTTAAGAGGACCCTTTATTTTATAGATTATTGTGTTATTTTATTGTTTATCCTACATTTGTATTTGAATATGACCTGGGTATTAATTTCAAGGCATTTTAATGGGGATATACTACATTAATTGTAAATGTAGTCAATTGATATTTCAGTTTATTGAGCTTCATAAATTTCTGTCTTCTCCTGTTTTAGTTTTTTCCCCTAAACAAATACCCATTTTGTTGTTTTTGTATAACATAGGTCTGTCTGTGTGTATGACTATAACTTGGTGAAATTAATGCTGTAGTGTTGGACTCATTGGTTATATAGAAGGTGAAACTAGGTTATTTTTGAAAGAATTTATAATGGGGATGTTAATTTGCAGCCGTAAGAAGATATGAAGCAACCGGATGGTTGAGAAAGATGGTAGGAGTTGTTGGGAGTAAAAATTTGCCTGCTCAGCCTTCAGAAGAAGAATTCAGGCTTGGGTTGAGAAGTGGAATTATCCTTTGCAATGTACTCAATAAGATTCAACCGGGTTGTGTCCCAAAAGTAGGGCTCATCTTGCATCTTGATTTAAAATTGAAGTGTTATACTTTTCTGAATAATCTGTAATTTCAGTGTCTTAAAATGCTCCAACTCGGCATTTTGGTTTTAGGTTGTAGCTCCTGTGGATACTGTTATCATCCCTGATGGGGCAGCTCTGTCTACATTTCAATACTTTGAGAATGTTAGAAACTTCCTTGTAGCTGTGGAGGAAATAGGGATTCCAACCTTTGAAGTCTGTGATCTGGAAAAGGTATATATATGCACAATTGTTGTAATTTTGCCCTTGGTTTAGTGATTTCTTGTGAAAATCTAGCATTAAAATTGAAGCAAGTATAAACCTTCCAAACAAATGTATCGCATTCTGATAGTTTCCCTTTTGATATATTTTTTCTCCATGGTCAATTTCAGGGAGGGAAATCTTCAAGAATAGTGAATTCTGTATTAGCACTTAAATCATATAGTGAATGGAAAGAAAGAGGTGGACATGGATCATGGAAATTTGGTGGAATCTTGAAACCTTCTCTAAGTGGGCAGCATCTTGTACGAAAAAATTCAGAACCATTCATGAATTCTTTAGTAAACACCTTGTCAATGGAAAAGTCTCTGGATAATTTGTCTTCCAGGGATCTTGGGCATGACATTGTTGATATGGTTTGTGACCCTCCGGTTTCAAAATGTATAATATTCTGTTTGGTATATTACAAGAATAATTCTAATTCCTTTCTTATTTTTGGCTCTAATTTTCAGGGTAACTCACGCCCCTTGCATGTTCTTGTTCGCGAACTTCTTTCGGATAAAAAGCAAGAAGAAGTTCCAATTGTAAGTTTTCCAAGGCTTGTTAAGTTAAATTGTACAGTAAGGAATCATAAGTAGAAGGTACACTGTATTGTAGACGTAGCATTCATAAACATAATTGACTCCAAAGATGGAGATATCTTTGGGAACTAGTTGATTTAGTTGAGTGATAATACTCGTCAAAATAGTGTAACTTTTTCAATATTTGTGGAAAAATTCAGCAGTATAATTTTGGTAACATGTTGCCTAGATTATCAACTTTGAAATGAAACAAGCTTATTCTCCAAACAGTTTGACTAGAATATTCATTTTCCATATTAATGCATCAATCATCTGTTCTGAGAGAGAGAAATGGGTTGTTTTTTGTTTATTTTTTAAAACTACAGATTGTGGAGAATATGTTGGGTAAAGTTTCAGAAGAATTTGAGAGTCGCTTGGCAGTCCATATTGAAGAGGTATGGAGATATATGCATAAATATGTGTAATTTAATACATTGATATACTATCATGCAAGGATCGTGGCTCATATCTCAATATGCTTATTGCTTAATCCTTCCCCTCCCCCTCCCCCTCCCCCCCCACACACACCCCCTGCTCGAAGACAGAAGATAAATCTGTTGTTTTATCATGCAATAGAATAAGCTTTAGAGTACATGTTCTTGTAGAGATTTTGTTAATATTCGACACCATTTGGTGATTTAACAGATGAAAAAAACTATGAAAGATTCGGATGTCTATTGCACTAACAAGTCTATCCCTCCTTCTGGTGAAATGAAGGTATCCGCTTCTATGTTTAAGTGCAAGCAATTTAGTAAATTCCTTGCTGTTGTTTATGCTATCTGCGTATTGAATGCAATTGGATTACAAATTCCTTTGACATATTTCTTCATATATTGTCATAATTAAGATGGAAGAAACAACAAGCTCTTCATTGGTAAAAGAGGAATGTGATGATGAAACAGATCTACTTGATGATAAAAAGAATGCAACTGACGATGAAAAAGATATACGTGATGATGGAAACAATGCTCAGAGTTTGAAGCAGCAGATGCTGGTTGAACAACATCAAAAGGATTTGCAGGTATTCTACGAGTATATTGGCTATATGGCATAACTTGGAATTTCCATCATTCCATGTGGGTGTGATTAAAGTGTTCAAGTTCATATTGCAGGTATTGAAACATACTGTTTCTACTGCAAGAGCGGATATGCAGCTTCTGCAAATGAAGTATCAAGAGGAGGTCAACAGTTTAGGTGTATTTTTATACTAAGTTGTTGATACTATAGAAATAGTGAATAGGAAATTGAGTTAATGCCTAGCTTGCCTTAACAGGTAAACATCTGCATAGTCTAGCTCATGCTGCTTCAGGATATCAGAAAGTTTTGGAGGAAAACCGCAAGTTATATAATCAAGTGCAAGATCTCAAAGGTAACATGCCGGTGGCGGAAATACATATAAAAAGTGATTTTGTTATAATATGTTGAAGAGTATGGCTAATGGTAGTGGTTACATCAACTTTTACTACAGGAAGTATTAGAGTATACTGCCGAGTGCGACCTTTCTTGCCTGGAGAGCCAAATCGTTTGAGCGCCGTGGCTCATGTGGGTGACGGGAAAATAACCCTCATCACACCTTCAAAATACGGAAAAGAGGGACGAAAGTCATTCACTTTCAATCAAGCTTTTGGTCCATCTGCAACCCAAGGTCACTAAGGTCCCCAAATTGCTTCTCTTTCTTATAGATACTCCTTTTGTCAACAATTCATGTTAAAAAGCCATATTTTTGTCTTTTGCTTATCATTTTTACAGAAGAAGTATTTTCAGATATGCAGCCTTTGGTTCGGTCAGTCCTTGATGGATATAATGTTTGCATATTTGCTTATGGTCAAACAGGTTCAGGGAAAACGTATACTATGGTAGGAGTTTTAACTGTTACCACATGTTGTGCAATTTATAAGAGGATCTGTTTTTTTATATCGACATATTCGGGCCATTTGTGTATCATATTTTTATCTGATTTAAGTCGATTATTTGTCCACAGAGTGGACCCAATGATCTTACAGAGGAAACTTTAGGTGTAAACTACAGGGCATTGGGTGATTTGTTTCTTATCTCAGAACAAAGGAAAAATGTCATTGGCTATGAGGTTTTTGTTCAGATGATTGAAATTTACAATGAGCAAGTCAGGGATCTACTCGTGATAGATGGTCTTAACAAAAAATATCCTTCATTCTAGCTTTGTCAAATTTACTTTTCATTATGCTTCTCTAGAGACTAGTCTAATTTAAACACTTTGTTTCCTCAACTCCTTAATACATTAGAAATTCGTAACAGTTCACAGAAGGGGATAAATGTACCAGATGCAAACCTTGTACCAGTTGCATCTACATCTGATGTTATAAATTTAATGAACCTTGGACAAAAAAATCGTGCAGTTGGTTCTACAGCCATGAATGATCGTAGTAGTCGTTCTCATAGGTATTTCATATTCTTTATTTATTTTCGTATCCTTACTTAGTATAATACTCTCTACATTCCACAAAGAGTCCTATTTGTTCTAAAAAAAATGTTCCACAAAAGAGTTGTCTTTATATTGATGATATTATAAAATAAAATAATGTCCTCAAGCTTAACAACACAATTCACTACCATGCCACCACTACTAAATTAAACATTCATTATAATTTATATTTAAGGGTAAACATGGAAGAAAAATATATCATTAAACTTTGTAAATTATGCAAATGAGACTTTTTTTGGAACCGAGGGAGTATTATGATAAGTTTTTTTTTCTTAATTTAAACCTAGATATATCTTTAACTCCTCCGTTGCAGAGTCGAATAGAACTTTAGAGCTTTTGGGCTAGTGAAACTTCAAACGGAAGTAACTTTTGATCCAATGTAATATATCAAAACGAAGCTAGCAAATGAGGTCTACAAGTCTCACCACCTTTGGCCATATGTCGTTTGAAGTTTGCAAAAAAAAAAACTGTTTAGAGTATAATTACGGGTGGTCAAAGTTTTCAAACTTGGAAAGTTTGTTAATTTTCGTTATTTTGTTTTCCCTTTTCATATTTGCTGTTGGAAAGTTGTGTAAGAATATTTATATGCTTTCTTAGGAGTGTTTTCAATACGACTTAGATAATTTTATGCAATTTCATTCTCTTTGAAGATATACTGTTTTCTTCTTTGTGATTCAAGGATTATCTTACGTTTGCATTAGAGCCTTAATTCTAAGTTCTAACCATTCCTTCGTGTTGGGTCTTGCTCAAACTTTTACAGAAACACCAAAATATCTACTTTTCGCCATTCTGTACAACTTTTTCTTGTATTCTGCATAATGATTGTAAGGAATTATAGTTTTATAATGTCTTGTCTTAAATGACATACATTTTTGCAGTTGCCTGACTGTTCATGTTCAAGGAAGAGACATGACAACTGGGGCAGTTCTTCGCGGTTGTATGCATCTGGTAGACCTGGCAGGAAGTGAAAGAGCTGACAAATCTGAGGCCGTGGGAGATAGATTGAAGGAGGCACAACATATCAACAAATCTCTATCTGCTCTCGGAGATGTGATAGCTTCTCTTGCCCAAAAAAATGCACATGTTCCCTATAGGAACAGTAAACTCACACAGTTGCTCCAAGATTCTCTTGGTATTGTTTCCATCTTTTAGCCTGCTAAAAAATCTTGTCTTTCTTCTCGCTCTAGTCAAGTCTTTCATCATCACTATTATCAGGAGGGCAAGCCAAGACCCTTATGTTTGTTCACATCAGCCCAGAGAATGATGCTATAGGAGAAACAATTAGCACACTTAAATTTGCTGAACGGGTTTCTACTATTGAGCTTGGTGCTGCTCGAGCAAACAAAGATAGTGGTGATGTCAAGGAGTTAAAAGAACAGGTTATTACACTCTTCACCCTAAATGTTTGGCATGAGATTAGAAGCACTCCGAACTAAGGTGTATATATCTTAAGACAGATAAAACACATACACTTCCTCTCATCTCAATTTACATGTCCACTGTCAAATCAACTTGTGTTGGATTTTATGACGCACTGTTGGTACGTTAAAATATTAATGCTATATTTATTTATTTTTACCTTAAAATTTCACTCTAAATGTTAAATATTATTGGGGAAAAAAATTACATCTTTGTTAATCTTTATGTATGTTATTCACGTGATTTAGAATCTTTGCCAACAATACTCTTTTCAAGAGGACAAACTATAAGGGACCGAGGTACTTGCTATAAGTTCATTGAGAGGGCTTGTCTGAAGGCTATTTAGTTGCTTTCATTATTGAACTGTTTTATCAACCTTAAATTTCTTAAACGCCCCCTTTTCAACTGTGTATGTTGCTTTTCTTCCGGCCTGAAAATAACCATTTTGCTTTTGCGCTTTAGATTGCTAATCTTAAGGCAGCCTTGGCAAAGAAAGAGGCAGAAAACCTTCAGCAATCCAAGTTGGTCAGAATGATGTCTGCTGGGTCTTCATTTCCAAGTCCTACTCCTAGTTGGGAGAGTATAGGGGATTTGTCAAGCTGTAGCAGGGAACCCGTGGAGGATGTTGGTGATGTAAAGGTATGCATACCATCCATCTAGGTACATTCTTTGTTTACTTGTTTGGGCTAAAGGCTGGATATGTGAGACGCTGCTCTATATGTTAAAGTATGAACTTCAGTAATAAGACAATTGATTTGCACAAATTGAAGAAAAGAGTGGAGTCATCACAGCATTATGAAGAAAAAAAATTGTGAGAATTGAATTTAGAAAGATATTAATTCCTGAAATTTTAAGGACGGGTAAGAGTTTCCTCGATTATTTTATGGTGGAAAAATGACTAGACGCAAATGCATGTGAAAGTCATACCTGAATGTCAACTGAATAAAGATGATTGCATAGAGAGTTACATTCTATAATCTGTGGCTTGCAGGATAGTAACAACTCCAAACCAAAGCAGAGCCAACAGGGATTAGAACTTCCAGACATTTTAATGCCCTCATCTCCTTGGCGAACAACTCCCATTAGTAGTCCTCATTTGAATGGCAAAGAAGCAGGTTCTGGAAAGTGGGTTGATAAACTCTTGGTTAACAAGCAAAATGGTGAATGCAGGGATGAAATCTCCTCGGGTAAACAATGGGGCAAAGTTGGACAGTCGCCCGAGATGTCTCCTCAAAGATATACCCGCGACCCTGCAAAGATATACCCGGAACAACCTGTTAACAAAGTTTTTGCCAACAAAAATGACAGCCCAGACCATGAAATGAATAGGAGTAGATACGAGGCTACTACCACCGATGAATCTGATGATCAGGCTGCAGCGAGCGACTCTTCTGAGCCAGATTTACTTTGGCAACTTAATGTTCCCAAAGCTACCAATATTCCAAATATGACGGGATCAAAACTTAAGAGACCTAGCCCAAGGCATGCAAAGAGCCCAGAAATAAGGTACCATGTTGATATATCTGGCTTTCACTTCTCTATTTCATAGTGTATGTGTGTTTTCTCGATACGTGCATTGGTTTTCATTAGCCATGTTTTTATATGTCATAACAAAGCATTTACCTGTTGGTACATAGTGCTTTACATTTAATTTTTTTTTATTTTTCTTTTACAATCTTTCTGGTTGTCAGGAGTTCAATTCCACAACCTTCACCGCGGAGACTATCCAATGGGGCTGGTTTCAAGACTGGAAGGCAACCTGTTTCTGTAGATGGGAAGAGAAAAACAGGGAGTGGAAAGTGAGAAAATGCTGGCATAGAATCCAGTTTCTGTTGAAGGAAGTGATTTTTTTGGCTTTTCTTTAGGTAGGAGAAGAAAGAGAGGTTCTCACAAATGGAAGTGGCAATAATTTTAGTTGCCAGTTGCCAGTATTGTCCAGTGTTGATGCTGCTATATCTGGTGTCCACTGATGATGAGTGTCCTTTGTTTATAAGGTGTAATAATTTGCTACTTCTATTCTGTCGTTTAAATTTTTTGTAAAGCAAAATGGAAAGGAAAAAGTGTTGAGAAAGAATTGATAACTCAACATCTTCATATGATGGTGTTCCAAGGCATGTCAATTGTAGTATACATGAGCATCCATGTCTCGCTCACAATAAAACTGTCGCAATAGATCCTATAGCGACGGTTTTCACCGTCGTTATACACCTATAGCGACACTTTTGCTGTAAAAATATAAGAAAATGTTATAAAAATATCAGTTTCCTATTGTTATCATACAACATTATTTATTATTTATAAAAACAAATTATTATTTTAGGGGTAGTAATCATGTAATAAACACATTATTTCTCTCTCTTTTTTGAAGGGCTAGTTTGGGTGTTTGATAGGGGTGCTCATAGGTAAAAAATTGAACTAGTATCGACAATACCGAATCGGTATCGATCCGAAAATACCGGAAAATCAAGAACCGGTATCGATACCGAATAACCAGTTTCGATATCGGTTCAGTACAAAATTGGTACCGGTTTTTTTAGTTCGGTTTTCGGTTATACTGGCAATATATATAATTATTAATAATAATTAAATATTTTTTTATATATATTAACAATTTTTTTTAAACCTAAGAAATGAGGCCTTCTCTCTCTCTCATTCATTTTTATACTCATTAAGTTGTGCTTTCACATGTATTTTTTGGATTCAAAAGAGCTTAGCTTGATTTCACAAACTACAGATTTTGAGATGCCCTATTACAAAATATATTCATTCTGCCGGAATAATGTTCTACTTTTAACTGCGTTTGTACTTTCAGTTTTTCATTCTTTAAGTTGGGAAAACCTCAGTTTTCACAAGGTGCGTCAATTTTAGCTATAAGAGTAATAGTACAAATGGAGGTTAGAAATAATCAACAATCATAGAATCAAAAAATTTGATTTTTTCGGTATTTCGGTTTTTATCGAATTCAGAAAAATCCTTTACCGCTACTGAAAAGTGTAAAAATATCGAAAATTTGATACCAAAAAAAATCAGTACCGTCGATATCGGTATCAACTGATTGATAAAAAATCGAAAAAACCGATTTTTTTTTAGCACCACTAATGTTTGACCGTGGTTAGACAGGTGTCAATTAGGGGCAAGCCTGTGTGTTTCTGCTATATACACTAGGCAGTGGTTTTAGCCAAACCTTTCTCCAGCTAAATACCACTAATACGGGTCCATGTCAACTTTCCAGCTGGCCCTCCGGGTCCCACTCAACACACATGGCCACATCAGCAAATACCGATTCCTTCGAACTCGTAAAGCCGACCCCACATTTCGCAATCTTGCCCGCCGCAACAAGCGCAACTATGCTAAATTCCTTGGGAATATAAGTATTTTATTTTCTAAATTGCTCATATTAATATATGGTATTTCTTATTTATTTATTTTTGTTTTTTGACTTTATATTAAAATTAGAAATTTTACAAATTTATCCACTTTTCTGCTCACAGATTTTCCAAGTGTCTACTACTTGACTGCCAAAACTGGCTACGAATATGTGTCTACTTTGGTTTGGAAATTTGGATTAATAAATTGTCCATTTGGTAGAACATGGCAATGTGATAAAATATTATTAATGATGGAGATTTTGGAATATTTTGAAGAGGAAATTAAATAGTACTCTATCTTTCCGTCCCTTAATATAAGTCGTTTTAGATAAATATAAGTCGTTTTAAAAAGCCTATCAAATGAACTATACGTTATCCATAAAGGAACTGGACATTATTAAACATGTCAACCTTCGCCAAGTCCTCCTAAGTAGAGGCCTCTATGTTAGTTCCCAGAGGCACACAATAGATCTAGAAGGGAGGTTGAATAGATCATTTTTAATTCTAAAAGCTTTTTTATTTTCTTTTGTATTGCTAAGTAATTAGTAGATGACAAATAGAAGAATCATATTAATGCATAGCGGAATAGGTTAAAATCCCCTTCAAGAATATCTAGATAAACATAGTTCTAATGTTAGATTAGTTGTAAGCAGTTATAGCAGTTAACATTCAATTGTGATTCACTTGGTCTTAGTGACCATTATACCAAGTATAAGTGACTTGAAAGTTCTAAGTGAACTGGACTAGGTGTCCTTGTCTTAATGACTAATATCGAGACTTAGTGACTCGAAGGAACCTAAGTGGTTCAATTGTAATAAATCATAGTGATCTGGTTTTTGTGACTCTATCCTTAGTGGATATCCTACTCGTTGAGTAAAAGAGTGGATTAGGAGTTATTTGTACTCCGAACCACTTAAATATCTTGTGTCATTTACTTTCTGTTTTTACATTGTCATTATCTGTTATATCTGTGAGTGACTAATATCCACAAGAACTAAATTTAGAACTGTGATTTTATTATATCTTTAAGGTGATTTCAAGTTAACATTCTGTTGTGCTTAATTAACTCTGATTAATTAATTATCTGATAATACATTTTTTAAACTGTGGGCACAAGTGCAAATTCGGGTTCACATGACCTAATTAAATGAAGACAGAAAAGTCAAAAATAAATATGCTAGACCCGAGAGAAGCCTCCATGTGTTCCGAGGCAGAAGGCTCGTGGAGACGGCTCATTTTGGGAATTGATTTAGGGATTGGATTGGTGGCTAGAAGGACAGGACGATCTGGGCATTTCTCTGGTGATTAAAGGGTATTTCTGAAATTTTTCTAAGGGCATGTGCCTGACACATGACCACTTTCCAGAAAACCCTATAAATATCCCTTCCATTCCATTGGGAAGGGGGCTCTCTTCAGACTTAAGACTTGGACATCCTCTTAACCAGAAGGACTCAAGAAGACTCTTGGAATCCTAATAACCCTAACAAGATTTCCGGATTCTAGGAGGGAAGGACTCAAGAAGACTCTTGGAATCCCAATAACCCTAACAAGGTTTTCGGATTCTAGGAGTGGAAGGACTCAAGAAGGCTCTTGGAATCCTTGCTACCCTAACAAGGTTCTCGGATTCTAAGAGTTCTGCCACGTGTCGTTGGAGTAATCGCTCACATGTCGTTCTCCCCTCTTCAATCAATCAATCAATTCCGTGCTCTTCGTAGATTTCTCTCCTCTTCAGCCAAACCGAAACTCTAACCCTAGCAAGGTACGATTTCCTTGTCCACATAAACAATCAAAATTTTTTAAAGGATCTATTCAACCTCTTCTAGATCTCTTGTGTGCATTTGGTAAACAACAGCTTAAAAAAACACAAGTTCCCATCTATGAGATTACTCACAAAGAAGTAGCACCTCAATACAAAATTTCTACAAAGGAAAAGGAAAACCAATTCTTCATTATAGGCAAGTGAATAACTTAACAACTATTAAAGGTATAATCCCACCAAATGACGCAGGAACAGACTGAATTCTTCATTTTCACCCCCCCCCCCCCCCCCCCCCCCCCTTTTTCGACATCAACCTCAATTCCAATCGAGTAGCATATCTCCTTTAATTTCTCTTCAATTTCGTTATGGAGAGATGAAACCCTTAAAAAGGCCAATTTTTTTTTTGTTAAGTTACGTTTGAATTTAATGGAGCACAGATATGTGACCTAATAATTGGAGAGAAGCCCCAATTTGGAATTTGATCTTGATTTCACTTAATATGAAAAAACACATGATCTTTCCACCAAAATATCTCCATGAATCTGAAGCTTGATTTCTCCGCTAAAGAAACTTAAGAAATTTTCCTTTAAATCACAAAATCCAATGGAGAAAAAGAAGACCCGATGGATATAAGATTGATGAAATTTTATGTTTGTTTTTTTTTATTTATTTATTTTTTTGTTAAATCAAATTGACCATGTCATTAGTTATTTCTTTTATCTTTTCTTTTTAATGCTAAGCGTGAATCAAGTTAACGGTCGTTCGTTTTTTTTAATAGAATGGTCTAATTTTAATTTTTTAATTAGTTCAATGTGGTAATTGCAAAAAATAAAAGTTTAGTGGTGTAATAAGTAAAGGTTGCCAACTATAGTAGTTAATCCTTAGTTTTGCCTTATTTTTTTAACTAAACACATAAAATTGATGAATGACATGCATACCTAATTAGTTTGCCCTTTGTTTAGGGTGGATGATTATAGACCAAGTGACAATTATATATGCTCAATAGTAAGTCCCTTATAATATTTCTTCTGGTCATTAATTTTGATTATAATTTAGAGTTATAGTATGTGTTGCAATAAATTTATGTCGAATTATAATTATAAAATATATCAATATATGAAATTAAATAGAATTATAAGAGGCTCCCACTTATTATACATCTCTCCAAAATAATTATTATTCATACTTATTTACATAAGTGATAATCAATACATCGACAGAAACATCAGTAATCGAACGTACTAAGGTTGTAAGAACGCAATGATTTAATATCAATCATTAAGTTAAGATATAATCATTAGCTATGGCATTTGACCTTGACTAAATCAATACAAGTTGGAATCATAAAATCTTTGAAAGCAATCTAAATCAATATATATATGACTTCAAATTATAATCTTTGAAATCAAAGTAAATCAATACGATCTTATGAATCATAAGGGTATTTATATTATAACACAAGTGTCTCAATTCCATTTTGGTTTTAACATTTCAAATTAAAGTGCATAAATATTATATCATGTAAAGAATGTTGTATTACATGAAATAAATTCATATTTACAATCAATTTTGAAGTTTTGATAATATTAGTTTGTTTTTCGATGAATTACAATGATACTTCTTCTTTCACGACACGTTTGAAAATTTAAAAATGTAGAAAAAAATAAAAGAGACAGAAAATAAATAAAATAACTATAAAAAATAGTGTAATAAATGATTAAGAAAGCTACAATAAATTATTAGAATTTATTTTGTTTTCCTTTTCATTCATTAAATTTTCCAAATTCAAATATACCAGACATCTACATTTTTGAGGGATGGAAACCTTTTTAAGTCAAAATATAGTTATGTACAACTTTACTTTATTAATTACTAGACATTTCATTTAAGAAGAAACATGAGTATATTATATACTTCATCCATGTCATAATATATGACGTTTTAGATAATTTTATTTTTTAAAAATTAATTGTCGTTTTATATAATTTAGGAGAATTAACAACAATCTTTTTAAAATTATCCCTCATAAAAAAATATTACATATGAGAGAGTACGAGATACGTATGATAATTATGAGAATTGAATGGTATTATAGATAATATTTAATGCTATACAATTATTTTTTTAATTTTTGTGCATAATTTTAAAACGTGATATATTATGAAATGCAGAGAATATATCTTTATTTATTAATAATATTGACAAAGTCTTGGATCAAATGATCATGTATTTATCAAGTAAGGCCGACAGTTGACATGAACTACTAATTTAAATGATAGCATTCTGTCTTTTCTAAAATCAGAGGCCACCTTTTTAAAAGTTAAATCAAAATGTAAAAAGATATTTTAAGTTTATATTTAATGAAAAACTGAACTTAATATTTTGTACTAATACTTTATTCAATGAGTTCATAGCTAGATTACATGATAGTAATCAATCACCAAATCCACACAATATTTTACAAGCAATATTCTACTAATAATTTTGGTTAGGCTATTGATATTTTCTGAGGAAAGATGATTTTGTCAGAGTAAATATATATTTGATGATAATTTTATGATTATTCTATCGATACTTAATTCTTTAAACAATACTCCATTTGTTTTTTAATATAAGTCATTTTAGAGAAATATTTTTGTTCCTTAATATAAGTCGTTTGAGAATTTCAAGTAAGCATTAATTGCTTAATTTTTAATATTAACTCAAGTATTAAATATAACTTTGGTTCTTTCACACTATTATTTGTCCAATAAATAATATTCTCTTTTTCCAATACAAGGACAATATAGACAATTGATATTATATTTAACGTTTTATAATTATTTTCTTAATACTTATGCACAACTCTAAAACGACTTATATTAAAGAACGGAGGGAGTACTGCTTTTATTTTGACAATATCAATCGTATTTTGATTACTCTGTATATTTTTATGTTTGGATCCGATTATTATGAAGTTTATTTCATGATAAGTTGGTCAATTGACTAATACATTGTTGACACGCAGAGAGAAATTATATTCCGATCTGTATGTCACACTGTATTAATTAATTGACCAAAATTAACTTCATGCTAACCACGTCCATTTTTATGCATCTCATCTTCAAGTAAATGTTTTGTGGATTTGAGACTTTGATGCAAGAGCCTTGTATCAAACCAAATCCAATGAATTTAATTTTAAACAATGATTTGGCCGGTTGAGTGTTTCATTTTTTATTCCTAATTCCACTTGTTACCCTCTGACCTTAACTTGATTTAAGATAATTAATAAACACAACTAATGATTGGTTTTACTTCGTCAAAATTGATATCCAAATTGTTTAGTCTCATAACTCCCCTAACTAATTTTTGCTTACCTACATAACCCTTTAATGATACTAAAAGGAGGAATGATTCTCTATAAATGCAGCATATGCATTTTATCATATTTATTTATCATGCAAAAGTTACAAAAGTTAATTATAGTTTTTCCTCATATTTTTATTAGTACTTATCTCTTTATGAATCTATATAAAATGTGAAAATTGATTTCCAATTAATTTATATTAAAGGCTTAAATATAAATAATTACCCTACACTATTAATTTTTTTCCACTTCAGTGATCAACTTTTTAATTTTTTCAATCAGGTCATTAAACTATAAATTTTTTTCATTTTCGTTCAATTGAACCCTATCACCTCATAAATTGATGATGTTACCCCGCTGACTAGGCTAATCAATGTTTACGTGTAATTAAAAATTAGTCAAAAAAATAAATTACTACCCTAAATTATTAACTTTTTTCCACTTCGGTGATCGATCTTTTAATTTTTTTAATCAGGTGATTAAACTATTAATTTTTTCTACTTTGATTCAATTGAAGTTGTCACGTCATAAATTGATGTCGTGACTTTAATACATAAGATGTGACTGATGATGTGTTAAAACAATACTCATTTTATAATTCGTTTAAATCATTTTGTAAAAACTAAATAGGCATAAATGTAATATTATATTATAATTTAACAACAAAAAATAAAAATAATTTAAAAATGAAGCATCTATTTAAGAGGTTATTTTTTATTCGAAAAAAAAGAATTAAGTAGTAATTATGAAAATATTACTTATTACTATCATTAACACCTAAATTTTCAAACAAAATATGCGAGAAAAAACTATTTGTAACTAATTATTAGATACAATCTTATTTACAACTATCATTAACTATTTTTTTCCATAAAATAAAAAATGGTATTAAGTTATTAAAACAAAATTTACGCATAATCACTTTCCATGTACTTGAGCTCTTAGTTAATGAAGAAAACCAATTAAAAAATAGTAATTAAAAAGTAAATAACTCTCACCATTTTGCCTTTGTGAACCCACCATCTTCGACTTCAATTGAACTAAAGAAGAAAAAATTGAAAGATCGATCACCAAAGTGGCAAAAAAGTCGAATAGTTCAAGATAGTAATTTATATTTAAACTTAATTTTTAATTACACGTGCATTGATTAGCCTAATCAGCGGGGTCACGTCATCAAATTACGACATGGTAAGTTCAATTGAACAAAAGTGAAAAAATTGATAATTTAATAATCTGATTGAAAAAATTGAAGGATTGATCACCTAAGTGAAAAAATATTAATAATTTAGAATAATTATTCATATTTAAGCCTTTATTAAACCTATGCCATATTAGCATTATTTTTCATTGTTACTATATTTTACTAAGATAAACATAATAACCATCTTCCTACTAATGGAAAATCTGTCATAAATTGAACGAATTTTATTTAATTATTTTACACAAATGATAGACCTCCTATGTTGTTTACAAAAATGAAAAATGAAAAAAGAAAAAAGAAAATGGAAAAAGAAAAAGAAAAAGAAAATCTCGTTCAAGGACGTTTCCGTCATTACACAGACATTTCCTTCCTTGTATTGCAAAGATAATTTAGGACATAAATGTCATTATCGAAGACTTGGGCCGAAACCCCGCATTTATCTCCCCGCGTTTCTCTGTCTTAATCTCCTTTTTCTCTCTCTAGCTTTTCCTTCCAAATCTCAGAAAAAACAGCTCCGATTTCGTAAATCTCTCTCTCTGGGGTTTTATCGATCAATCGAGCTTAATTTCTAGCAAAAAGGTGAAAAATCCATTGTAAAGTTTTTAGCTTTGTTCAATGCACTACTAGCAGTTCTCGATCTATCAATGCCTCTCAATGTCTGCACTGTAAGTAGGGTATTCTTAATGTGTATAAGAATTTGTATTATTTTTGTATTTTAGATTCTTTTTCTTAGCTGTTCTTTGATTTGTTCAGTCATTTTGCCTCTGTATGTGATTATTCATTGTAGTGAAGTGTAGATTTGGTGAAGAAAGATTTAGATCAATTGCGAACTTTGTTTAAAGAATGAGAAATTGATGTGTTTTTTGTTTGTTTATGTGGGAATTTAGGGAAATTAATTTTAAGGAGATGATGAGACATAATAGAGTAAAATGAGTCAGGCTGAAGTTTCTACAAATATGAGAACAAAACCGCCTCTTGTTCCACTGGGGACTTTGATTGGTCGTGAGTTGAGGAACGATAATGTGGAGAACCCCACTATTAAGTATGGACAGGCGGCTCTGGCGAAGAAAGGGGAAGATTATTTTTTGATTAAGCCCGACTGTCAGAGGATTTCGGGCAATCAGTCGACATCATTCTCGGTTTTTGCGGTAATTCAACTCTTTTAGTTGGTTGTTTGAGCTTGTTCTAAGTTTTGTATGAATTGTGATTGCTGCATTGATTGTAGTAATAATGGGAGTGCTGAATTTGGCTTCTTGTTTGTAGATTTTTGATGGACATAATGGTATATCAGCTGCTATATTTGCAAAGGAGAATCTGTTGAACAATGTGTTGAGCGCAATTCCTCAAGGAATTGGTAGAGAAGAGTGGCTGCAAGCTCTTCCACGTGCATTGGTTGCTGGATTTGTGAGGACTGACATAGAGTTTCAGCAGAAAGGCATGTACCTATTTTGTCTGTTAGCATGCTATGTTTTCCTTGTTGAGGATTTTTTTTATTTGTATTACGTGTCCTTATCATGGTTCTTTGATATAAATGATAGGAGAGACATCTGGCACGACAGTTACATTTGTGGTGATTGATGGTTGGACCGTAACTGTTGCGTCCGTTGGTGATTCTCGATGCATATTGGATACACAAGGTGGTGTAGTTTCTCTGTTGACAGTTGACCATAGGCTGGAAGAGAATTTAGAAGAGAGGGAGCGTGTCACTGCAAGTGGAGGTGAAGTAGGACGGCTTAATGTTTTTGGTGGAAATGAGGTAATACTTTCTTTCACATGTGTACTCCAAGCAAAAGAGAATCTTAAAGGCTTATATCTTTCTTAAATAATGCTATGGTAACAAATTAGTACCAGTGAAATGACTAAATGATGTGACAATGTCATAAATTACTAAAGTGGCCCCACAAATTAATCAAGTTGAGTTAAATTAACGGTATTGGCATGAACAAATTACCTTAGATGATTAGGGGAAAAAATTATTGTTAAAACTTGGTGAGTAAATGATGTGCTACTGGCATATAGGTCGGTCCACTACGCTGCTGGCCTGGTGGATTGTGCCTTTCAAGGTCAATAGGTGACACAGATGTTGGCGAGTACATTGTCCCAGTACCTCATGTTAAGCAAGTGAAGGTGTGTACATCTTGGTTGAAATAGGTTTCTTGACTATTGTGATAATAAAGTTTAAACAAACATTAATTCTGTTGATTGATCTAGCTTTCAAATGCCGGGGGAAGACTTATAATTGCTTCAGATGGTATCTGGGACACCTTGTCATCTGATATTTCTGCGCAAGCTTGCCGAGGATTACCTGCAGAGCTTGCTGCAAAGATGGTTGTTAAGGTGGGAACTAGCTTGAACTTCTTGCTTATTCTCTTTATGGCTTCTAATGTTTCTTGTTTTTTATCTTATTTTTTATCTTCACCTTTTAGGAGGCTCTCAGGTCAAAAGGCCTGAAAGATGACACCACCTGCCTGGTTGTTGATATTATTCCGTATGATCACCCTGTCTTACCTCCAACACCTAAAAAGAAACAAAATTTGCTTACTTCATTTATTTTCGGGAAGAAATCCCTGAATTCAATGAACAAATCAACAAATAAACTTTCTGCTGTCGGGGTTGTGGAAGAGTTGTTTGAAGAGGGTTCTGCAATGCTTGCGGAAAGGTATGCCATCTTTTTTAAAGTTTAATAGATTACAGAAGCATTGTCAAACATTTCTACCATCATGAGTCATTTCCAATAGTTGAATGGGGTTTCTGGTCCATGCAAGTCCCGAGGCTGTGTGTGCTCGGAGTCCTACTTTAATGTTTTAGGTTCTCACCTTTTGTTCTTTTTATGTTATTATTGATACTTGTCATGTTAAGTTTTGATTGATTTAATGATGCTTGCTGAGTACTCAGTCGGAACTGATTGCTTCAAATCAATTTGAGTGAAAGATTTCTGTATTCCTCCAAGTTCTGTTTGCCTCAGCCTTTGTCCACCAAATAGCATGAACACCAAGTCCCATCCCTCCATTAAGGCCTCACCTCCGTCCCAGGCCAAACCTGATAAATATCTCTCACCAACCTTTACATCATCCAAGCTATACCACACAGCTCGAACACACCAGTCCAAAAGCTCCTTGCTGCCTCGCAATGTAAGAGCAAATGATCAAACCCCATCTTCTCTTTACAACCACACATAGCACGCCGATTTGCTATCCATTTGCATCTATTTGTCAAATTATCTTGAGTGGTTATCGCACCTAAAGGTGCCATCAAGAGAAGAAAATTACCTTCTGAGGTGCTCCCACTCTCCAACAGTTTCTCCTGGGGACTAGCCTATGGGCCTCCTTGCAATACATACTATTTGGTGTTGGATCGGAATGATTTCATTACTTATCTGTTCCCTCATTCAGATTTGTCTAGATAACCCAATGCTGTTAGGTGGCAGATGTCCTAATCAGAAATGCTTAAGTTTAGATCTTTTAGGGCTGTTATTTATCATATGATGTTGGCTTAGGAATTATAAGAATGACAGATTTCATGAAGAGCATCTCAATAATTTGCAGGAACTTAATTAATTCTATTCTATTGGCCATTGGATGAAGAGTAGTTTTAATTGAATTTGTGCTTATAAGCATCAAGCTCAAGCTTGCAGTCACTAAATGTACAATTTATTGAAAAATTTATCTCACTATTGCTAGTATTCTAGGACAGCTCAGTGGATATGAAACTAGGAGAGTAGGAGTATTGCTCTTTCTAGAAGTATGAATATTAAATTTGTTATCCTCTTTACTCAGCTAGTTGATACTCCCTCCGTCCCCAAAAGAATGACTAAAGGTATAATTTTTTTTTCCCAAAAGGATGAGATAAAGTACATAAAATGAAGGATAAATATATCATTTAGTGGGGTCCATTAGTATAAAAAACTAACATTACTCATCACTTTATATAATCTTGTGGGGTTATTAAGGATAAAATTGATTTTTTTTTACTCTCTTTCATCTACTTTTACTTTTCTTTATATGTGTGCAAATTGTACTTTACTCATCTTGTTGGGGTCAGAGAGAGTAACTTAATTGCATAAGATGGATACCTGTGGCACTTAACTAGGCTGGAAAATATAGATTTTAAGACGAGCAGACCATTCTGATTGAATACTTTTTGGTCATAGTATAGTTGGGATTGACAAAAGTAGATAAAAAAAAATTAGAATTTCTTCTAGCTGTTGCTATACTAGTCGTAATCATCACAACCACCACCACCGTCATCATCAAGTGGGGTGTGATGTTGTTTGATACTTTGTGGGCACATATATGATCTGGTATCTCTGCTCCATTTTCCTATAGAAGGAAAGGACAGTTTGCAGTTCTGTCTTCTTCGCTGTGGTTCTAAATTTCTTTTAACTCGAACTGCAGGCTGGGTAAGGACTTCCCTTTGAACTCGAACTCTGGGCTTTTCAGATGTGCAATTTGCCAAGTGGATCAGCCACCATGTGATGGTTTGTCTGCTATGTCTGGGCCCTTCTTCTCACCTGCTTCGAAACCATGGGAAGGCCCCTTTCTGTGCACAAATTGTCGAAAAAAGAAAGATGCCATGGAAGGGAAAAGCGGGACCAGACACATGGTGACCGCATAATCTGGTAATATAGTAAATATTGATATATTTTTTCTCTGGCAGTGTGAGCCTGTTTGATTTACATTTGCGGTGGTTATTGTTATAGATGTGTGAAAGAAATGAAATAGTGATACGGAGAGTTGGTGGGTGTTTGGATATTGACAAATTTATGTTAATTCTGGTTTGTGCTCGGCTGTTGGGACTTATTGACCAAGAACAGATGTGCTATACGATTGTGATAGTTTTATTGCTAACAGCTTGAATATGCAAGTAAATATTAGAAATTGTTAAGTCATATCTGCTAGTGTTTGATATTTTTTACTTGGACGTTGCTTTCATCGCTACAGCTAAAACATAATAACCATTATATTTGACAGGGTCACAGGTGTTATAAATATTTTACTATAATGATATCGGTTTTTGACATTTTTGATAGAGGGCATGTATACAAGTTCAGTATACTGATATATTTTTTCTGACATTTTGATATTGTCTTCTGATAGAGAGGGCATGTATACAAGTTCAGTATACTAGATATATTTTTTCTGACATTTTGATATTGTCTTCTGATAGAGGGCATGTATACAAGTTCAGTTTACTAGATATATTTTTTCTGAATAATGGCCGGTCCACTGTTGTATGAAAAGGTCGCTTCCGCCACCCAAATCTTGGTCCACTGTTGTATGAAAAGGTCACTTCCGCCACCCAAATCTTGGTAGTTTCTATTTTGTTGCTATGGGTTTCTATGTCATATAGTTAAAAGCAGAAGGTTATATATGCACACATGTATATATTTGTGTGATGAAAGCAGAAGGTTACTTGCCATTTTTATTTTCTACATGAACATGTATGTTTATAGGTTCAGTTGTTCCATTTTCATCTGTAAAGAATATATTTTTCCCTGGGAAAAATAATAAGATGTTGGGTGGGGGGGGGGGGGGGGGGGGGGGGGGGGTGATGTAAACTTGGTATATGCTAAGTAAGAAAATTTTGACGATTTACCACCAGCTTCACTACCAGAACAAATACTACATTGGTGTATGAATGTGATTCAACTGTACTGATGAGCAAACATTTTCGTTTCAAATATATGATTATAGTGAATGATTATATAGAGCAATGCTACTATGACATAATTTGGGTCACATAAAGCTCACATACACATGCATATTTGCGGGTTTTGTATGTCACGTAGGGTCCACAGTATGCATGTGTGTATGTGAGCATTATGTGACCCAAAATTATGTGATAGTAGCATTATTTGATTATATATAAATGGAACAACTTATTGGTTTCAAAGCCACGCTTAATTCAATGATGTTTATTCTAGATTGGTTGGGGTGGGGTAGGCTGAAAACACAAGAAAATAATAATAAAAAGTGAAAATTGATATTTTTACACGACTTTTTGATATGAAAAGTGTCGCTATAGATGTATAACGACGGTTTTTATACAAAAATATCGGTGAGTCATGTGAAAATATCAGAAACAAATCTGCAGCTAAAAGCTAATTACAAAATAATGAACAATCAGACAGCTGATAGAAATTTGGTGAAATGTGAAGCAGCCAACAATGCAACAAAGATCTCCACATGCCTTCTGCTTATAAGAACATATCTGACATTCTTACAGTGCATTAGGGGGGGTGTTCGTGAACATAACAGCCTATCTTTCAGAACCACATATTTAGTAGCTTTTTCCTCCCTATTTAATCAGAAACCATTGCCCTACCTGTTGATCACTACAAGTCTTTGAAATGTGCTATCCAACCTCCACACTTTTCCTGCAGAGCTCACAATCTACCTTCCTTTGAATTGAAAATTTTCAAACAATTTTTTTAATCCCAATTTGATTCCAAGCTATTTTCCATATAAAACTCCTTTAACCTTTCTTTCTCGTTAATTATAGTTTTCCTTAAAAAGGTGTGGACAAAAAACCAATTATTAGTTTAATATTATTGTTGAAAAATTATTTAGACAATAAAAAATTTGATAAATAAACTGTTTATTAAGAACCAAGCAATTGTGCGTTCTATGCCTTATTAGACTCGAGGACTTCTTGGAACACAAAATGATATAGTTTTTAGTAACACGGGACTAAAAATTGTCTCCAACTACAACAATTTTAGAGACCCGGGACTAGAAATTGATATTTTCATAAGACCTCACTCACATGAATGTGGGTCTCGTTTACTGTTCATGTGAGGGGAACCTTGTGAAAATATCAATTTTTCTTGTGGAAATATCATTTAAGATCGTTTAAGTCTTTTCCTTTTAAAATAGATAAAATATGGGTACTCAACACATGCCCCCTTTATTTAATATGATAAGTGTAATTTATCGTATTAAATAAGGCTGCCTTTATTTTGGCGTGAAAAAGGAACTGAAATTTAAAATCTAAACCTAGCGAGGAAGTCGACAGCTGGTTTAAATTCCCTCCTTATTTCTACTAGTGTTTTGGTTTACTTTTGATTTCTATAGGCAAGTATTTAACATTTGTGGTCAGGACTTCATGAAAATACTCTCCTTTTTATATATAAAAGGTTTTTAGGTTATGTCCATTTGTGTGGCAAACCTTTATTTTTGTCTAGTAAACTAGTTACTCGACGAGTTAGAAGGATTTAAGCTTTGCCTTCCAAGTCCAACTCGACAGGTTAGAAGGACTTGAACTTTTTCTTACATTCCAACTCGACCGGTTAGAAGGACTTGAACTTTGCCTTCTAGTCCAACTCGGCAAGTTGGAAGGACTTATACTTTGCCTTCCAGTCCAACTAGACCGGTTGGAAGGACTTGAACTTTGCCTTCCAGACCAACTCGACAGGTTGGAAGGACTTGAACTTTGCCTTCCAGTATGACTTGGTAGGTTGGAAGGACTTGAACTTTGCCTTCCAATCCAACTCAACAAGTTGAAAGACTTGAACTTTGCTTTCCAGTCCAACACAACAGGTTGGACGGACTTAAAAAAATTTACTTTTTTTATACCATCTTGCTACTTTGTCCTTGTCTATTTGTAGATTGTTTAGGATGTCGTATCTTTTGTAATCCAATTCCAAGTCCACTAAGTTGGCTTTTAATAAATCGAGATAATTACATGTTGAAACATTGTTTTGTTCCAACACTCCAAGGAAATTTAACAACGATCTCGGCAAGTAAGACTGCCTCTTCCTGATCTTCTGTCGTAATACAATCCCACCTAGTTGTCATGGACTCGACTAGGTATGGATGTGTCACATACACCGGTGGAGTTGTCCAAAAACCTGACGGATGATCCTGATTTACCCTATTTGGTGTTTTGGTACAAACACATTTCTATCATCTGTTGACGACATTGGTTGGACATTCATTCTTAACATGTTTCATCAGTTTTCTTATTTATAACATCCATGTATTCCTTTCTAATGGCACACATTTCCTATGGTAAATCAAATGAAAGGAGTCACATGAGGACCACTTGATTCTGAACTTAAACCTCTTCCCCTCTGGATTGCTATCAGTCCCACCGGGCGTGCCAATTCAATATGTGGACAAAAAATCAATTATTAGTTTAATGTTATTGTTGAAATATTATTTAGACAATAAACAATTCAATAAATAAATTGTTTATCAAGGACCAAGCAATTAAACGCTCTATGTCTTAGACTCGAGGACTTCTTGGAACACAAAACGATTAGTATATAATTACACAGAGTTACACAACTACAATTTTTTTAGTAACACGGGACTAAAAATTATCTCCAACTATAACAATTTCACTACAAAAATTATAATTATGCTATTCCTACCTTACAAAACCTCCTGGCGATGCGCCAAACATATGTCTTATTTTACTCCAGAGCAGGGGCGGATACAACAATATTTCTCAGCAGAGGCAGATTTTAACTAATTTTTTTGTTGAAGTTAAATAAAGAAAACTTGAACTAATCATAATATTAATTAAGTAAAAGTCCTCCATCCGCAGTATTAAACTGCGGACGCTAAGTATGACCGGTCAACTAGAAACGACGTCGTTTTTAAATAAGTGTCGTCCGCAGTATTAAACTACGGACGTTAAGTATGACTGATCAATTGAAAAATAACGTCGTATTGGCTAAATTCAAAATTTTATTTAGTTTTCTAGGCTCCGCAGTATTAAACTGCGGATGCCAAATAATTGATTTCACTCTACAATTTCATTTATTCACTCTACGATTGTGAATCAATGAAAAACTAAAAAAAAACATGTTTACTTTTCGGTGACGCCTCTCTCTTGCATAGAATACCCAGAATATCAAAGAAAGCATTACTACAGATGTGGCTAAAGCCAATCCGATGTAGATCCATCTACTGTAATGCCTCAAATCAGGACAATAATCATCATGTATTGATTTATATCATAGATTTTATCTCTTTACCTTGGATTTGGATCACCTAGTAAAAGGAACATCACAAACTGATCTAAATCCAGATAGTCATGTGCGACTTTAATTTTTTCATTATTATGAGGTAATAGAAATTGATTATTATCAACAACTAATAAATGAAGAATTGATTAGCTTGCTGTTTTAATTCCAGTTTTTCGGTCGTTGCTTCCTCCTGATCACCATGGAATTTTCTGCACCAATGGATTCTTCCTTCCGCCATCCGAATCCGAAGTCAATCGTTCCGAAGTCGAAATCATCCGTTCCGAAGCCGAACTCCCAAACATTCCCGAACCCGAAGACATTTGTTATCGTCGCTCGAACCCGAAAACATTCATCTCTCCGACATACTGCACTCACTGCAGTATAATACATTTTTCAAAGAATTGTGTAAAATTTAAATCTTATATGTAAACACTAAACAAACAATTATCATATATGTATGAACGCAGAACTCTGTATATAATATATTAATAAAAAAGTTACAGTTATAATTATAATCTATGTATTTGATCTGAATAAGAAGAACGAAATAAAATAGAGCCATTTGAGAGATTTATGAGTTTAGAGAGAAAAAGTAAACATTTTTTTTATTTTAGTTTTCATTGATTCACAATCATAAAGTGAATCAATGAAATCGTAGATTATTTGGCATCCGCAGTTTAATATTGCGGAACCTAGAAAACTAAAAAAAATTAAATTTGGCCAATACGACGTCGTTGGCTAATTAGTTTGCCATACTTAGTGTCCACAGTATTAATACTGCGGACGGTGCTTATTTAAAAATGACGTCGTTTCCCAATTGACCAAAAATACTTGGCGTCCGCAGTATTTTGAACGTTTGTCCCGTCCGCAGTATTAAACTGCGGGATACTGGAAGCTAAACTGTAAATGAGAGACTTTTACAAGAAGGGTATTTTAGACATTTGTCCCATTCGCTGGATACTGAAAACTAAACTGTGGACAAAAACCATATTAATCGCTAGATATTCAGATGGACGATCAGGATTTGTTGCAAGACTATACTCTTTTTTACAACGTTAGCTATAGATCGGTCCCTGTATATATATATACTAGTATTTGCCCGTGCCTGAAGGCACGACGTAACAAAAAATACTACGTTACCTAAAAAATTTTTGTAACCTAAAATAACTTACAATTAGACATAACAATTATCATAATTCATCATATCATCACAATAATTAATACATACTCAATCATCAATATATATCAAACCATCAAAATATAAAGCTAGTCGTTACTAATTTCAAAAAAATTCGGCAGAGTTTCCTTTAAAAATAGATATCCAGAAAAATCTAAACCTGTTTACAAAATTTAAAATCATCAATATATATCCAAACTACCAAAACAACCATCATTCCATACCCTAAACCATCATAACCATGTATAATTAATTACTAACTTTACAAAAGACGAAACATACATCCTTTTGTGGTAAGCCAAAATTTTCAAATAACTATTTAAAAGAACTTGATCCTCAACTAACTATTTCTTACCATAGAAATAACTACAGAAAACAATTTCTTACCATAGAAAACAGAAAATAATTTCTTACCATAGAAAACAGAATATTTTCAAATAACTATTTTTTGAAGAATATTGGCAGCTCAGAAAATAATTTCTTACCATAGAAAACAGAAAAGCAAACAACTTTGCCCAACATTTTAGGTTGCAAAGAGTCTTTATCTAATTTTTCATTCTTCCTCTCTAGCAATTAAAGTCATCAAAAGACCTGTAATAGAAACAAAATGTAGATGTTCTCTTAGTTTCAATACCACTATAGTCATGAATCTAAACAACAATTGAAATAACATAACAGAAAATAATGATAATTATATAGCCTTTTGTATGACTATTGCCTCAGAACCTCCATCTAAGCTCAACATGTCCAAGTAAATCTACTTCACTTAAAGCAAGAAAATAGGATGAACCAAAACTTAATCCATTATCACATCAATAGACTATGCTCAAAGAAGCATTAATACTTGATACATGAAAATTCTAACAGATCCAAGCAATCAATCCAAAATGTGAAGTTGTCCCTACCCTTTACATCTATTTCGCTGCTAAAGTCTGTTTCTCAAAATTTCGGCAAAGCTTCCTTTAAAAATAAATATCCAGAAAAGTCTAAACATGTCTACAAAATTTACAATCATCAATATATATTCAAACCACCAAAACAACCATCATTCCATACTCAAAATCATCATAACCATGTATAATTAATTTACTTTACAAAAGACGAAACATGCGTCCTTATGTGTTAAGCCAAAATTTTCAACTACCTATTTAAAAGAACTTGATCATCAACTATCCAAAACATTTTTGAAGAATATTGGTAGCTCAGAAAGGAATTTCTTACCATAGAAAATAGAAAATCAAACAACTTTGCCCAACATTTTAGGTTCCTCCTCTATAGCAGTTCCCAAATATATCTGAAAAAATAAAATAAAATAAAAATGGTTCTCAGATACATACTAACACTTGCACAACGATGTTCAGGTGTGAGAGATTCTTTAATAGCTTCACTTACTCCTCAACCTCTCGAACATCAGTTTATAAATAGAAAGATGTGTAAATTCTAACAAAAAGTGCTATATTTGTAAATAGGTTAAACAAAAAAATTATAAATCCTAAAATATTATCATACAAATTTATGCCAGTGACACGAAAATCCAAATAGTCCAATTAAAAAAACACAAAAAACCAATACCAAACTGATCTCAGCATAAGTTTAATATAAAGAACCAGGCAGCCAAGCAAGTTAAAATTTTCCAAAGCACATTAACTTTCAAGGTAGAAGTTATTTATTAACTTTTGCAACAATCTCACATGTAACCCAAAAAAAATTCAATTGTGCAATTTTAAATATTCTCCCTATAGCAAAATAACAATTTATTACCATTTTTAGATGTCATATCAATTTGCTATTTAAATTGTTGTGTGAGGTAAATACGAAATTGACAGGTTTTTCAAAATGTACAACTTATTAGGCACAAATCCTCGTTGGGACTAATGGGGTCTAACTAATACAATCACATCATATAAAATCGTGAACTGCCTTTTTCTTTACCATCCCACTTTAAATTCTTTTGGAGCCCATTCTAGAAACACGTAACAAAAATATGTTAACAAAGCAAATGTTCTACCTAAAACGAAACTTTAAATTTTTAAATTCAATAACATTCAAATCCATTGTAAAAACAGAGAGAAAAGAATAGAATTAAAAGTGATACTAGCTGACAATCTTTATTTTTTGTTCCTTGGCTAGAAGAGGTTGATTTTTCTTTCTCCTTAATTTTGGCATTCACCAAAGCATCAGACCTTGTTTTCTCTTTCTGTGTAAGAAAACATTACTTAAAAGCAAAAAAAGAAAAAAAAATGAATGAGAATTAGGTGCGAGGATAACCTCATGTATACGGAGACAATTTAGTTCATACTCATTGCGAATTACCACTCCTACATTATTATGACGAAGTATTCTAACCTGTAGACCAAAAAACATTGAATAGTAAATAAGCAGGTAAAAAGATTAGATAAAAAGTAAGAAAATGATGAGTAAAAAAATTATCATACGATATTTTTTAGGTCATCATCCATCTGTTACGACATTAATGAAAATAAATTAAAATAAATAAGTTATTAAAAAATCAATAAGATATATTTAGAGAGTTAATCAGATGATAAACTTACACTACCAAATATAACAACATCATCCATTGGTCGATGATTATGGAGTTGAAACGGTTGTAGCTACACAAAAAATACAATGAAATTTCATACAATTAACATGCATTTAATCAAACATAATACATACACAAAATTACATACACATCCAATCAACTAAGCTAAGCTAAAGTGCACATTCCAGCTTTCTCAAGTCGCATACAAAAGAAGCATAAAATAGGTTCTATTTCTATCATTTGACCCACAATTTTGCAACCAATCAGGTAACAAAGCAAGTACTGTTCGAACCAAAATAATATTTTTAAAACAAAACTATTTTAAACCTATACCAACACAAAAATCGAACTTTACGTCTCAAATGTGAGAAAAAGCTATTTCCGACATAAAAATGTAGCTGAATATAAATATTATAAAAATGAACAGAAACAGAGCAATCGAAAAGTGAGCTGTAAAAATCAACAATTAAAGCTTCTTTTAATATGCCACAGTTCAGAAACTACTGAATCCACTATAATTTAATTTTCAAGGACAGATAAGAAAACTATGTTTCTCAATATATCCTAGATCAAGCTTCGAGATGTTTAACATACCTTAGAAGGTTTGAAAGGATAATCGCTCGGAAACGTTATGTTAAGGAAAAATATCCCGCCTTGAAAGGCGTTCCTACATTGACTCTGAAAATGTAAAAAATAGCATAACAGTCACAAAAAAACTTCAAACAATTTTCTTCAATGCCCTTTTCAGTGACAATCCATAGAATAATATTAAATTTTTGATACAATTTTGTTTGTTAAACTATTCTTCTATTATAATGCAATCACTTTTTTGGCTTCCATTATTAAAGAGTTGAAGAAACAAATATTGATTTATAAATTAAAAATTTCACTGAAACATGTCTTTCATTATGATCACACTCCAAAATATAACATCAAATTGCTAAAAAAGGTTAAAATTAAGGTCCTGTTTTATTAGGTGAATGGATTCAAATTTTAAAGTGTGAATGAATTCAATTAGGTTGTGTTTTATTAATATAGATATTATATTGCACATAATCACTCAAACAATGCAATATAATAAACTTTTAAAAAATTATTTTATTAAATTGTTACATGAATAGTCATTAACAAAAGAATATGGATGCAGATCACAATTATATTCTGCATAATGAGATTTATCAGACACTTTTCTTTTGTAGCTACAGAAGGACAATCAGACTAATGTAGGTAGCCTCGTTTATATATTTAGGCAAACCAAGTTGAATTGTTTTCTAATGTTTAGTATATGTAGAGTTCGCCACACTAAGGAATAAAATTGATTCTTGCAAAGTGGAAGCAGAATTTGGAAAAACGTTGTGTATTTGAGATACAAAATTTTGAAATAAAATGAATGTTCGGACCACCGGAGTACTCACAACAACGTGGTGCACTGCTTTTCGGTGGGGCCATTGAGTGCTATGGTAATTTATCTCCTAGGCACCGTAATACTGCTCTCATTTGGAAACTCTAGCTTTACTTCATTCTTTATTGTCCTTTGCACGTGATAAATTATTGACTCCTAGCTGCAAGCAGACAGCTATTTGCCAGTGGGAGACTGTAGATTTAGAAGTGCAGACTGTAAATTATTGACTGTAGTTTCTGTTTCCCAACCTTCACCTTCCCCATGATATCCAGTAGCTTTTTCTTCTGTGTCAGTCCTACTTGCCAATGGGAGACTGTAGATTTAGAAGTGCAGACATATTCATGCTCTATTGCTATATTTGTGATTGTTGTTTAATAGAGTGAATTACCAGAAGGTTACAAATGTCATTTCTTATCCAAGTTAGAGTCCCACCTTTGACTCTTTTGTCATCTCCTTAATCATGGCTATATTATATTCTTTTGTCATTTTCATAATCATAGTTGTACTAAAATTTTATTGATGTCTATACTTTGGATGGGGGCACTGACTCTCTCATCAAAAGAAAAATGAAACCAGATATATGCAAGTATGGCTGAACCACTCCAGCTATTAACAGGAGATCTTGATCACATTTCTGGGCTATTATTTTAGCCAAACTCTTACAAAATGTAATTCATATATACATACCACTTGGTTCCAATCATAGGCAAAGTGGTCCAAACTTCTCCAATATAACGCTTAAAAGAATCACTACCAATCACATTCAACCCCAGAGAAGATAAATATGATATTTTTGAGTTTGGTTGATCATTAGCAGGGTGAGTGAAAAGTTATTATTCTTTTCCATAAACTGACCGTATATACATACCACTTGGTTCCAATCATAGGCAAATTTTCAACTTTTTAAACATCTTAACCTCTTTGAGGTATTTTATCAAACACCATTTATCCATAGTCCAAAATATAACCAACCCATTTATGCATAGTCATCTAATTTCTTCACCAAATGATTTTCACAAACCAAAGCATAACAAATAATACGATAATCATATATATTATTTACTCAACTCCTATAAACCAGTGCGAAATTGGAAGTTGCAGCTACTCAGAAATTCAAATGAAATTGGAAGTTTACGATTGACCGATTGAAATATAAGAACAGAACTCATGAACGAAGAGTCGTACCTGAACAGAGAGATTTGAGAGAGCTGTTTGTCTTCATTCCGGAGTCAATCACTGGACAAAAAGAAGAGATAGAAAATAGCTTGGTGCTGTTCAGAGGCCGACGAATCAGGCGCCGCAAGCCGAGCCAAAGACGTCGCGGCACTGAGAGGAAGGCGCGTTGGAGATCGCTTCTCCGATCGGCGGAAGGATTTTCCGGAAGGTAGATCTGACTCTCTCTAGACTTTTCTTTGGGTTTTTGATTTGTGAAAGAAGAGACGGGATAGGAGTATTGATTTGGGCGGGATTTATTTTAGTCTGAGATGAAACATGAACCTTTGGATTAAGTTGGAAGAAATCTGAACCGTTGTTGTGGTTTGTCAAAGTGAACATTCAAATTGGGTTGTGTTTTATTAATATAGATATATGCAACTCATTTTCACATTAAAAAATATGACCAAGTAAACTATACTAGTATTTTGTACATCAGTATGAAGTAAATTTGATCTTACTTAACATTCTATACATATTCAACCCAAACTGCCAAACATACAGATGCAAAGAACATGCAAAATTACAAAAACATGTAAAAATTTCATATAATTTAGGATTGTAGGTCATTATTAATGGTTTCATTTAAGTTCCAAAACAAAGCCAAATGTTATAAACCAAACGTACAAGTTTCATCCATAGCCAAACTATCCCACTGAAATGCCTCAACATTGCTGTAAAAATCACACACAGAATTTACCAAAGAGAGGGATCACTTGTAATATATTAAAATTTCCAAATTTATTTTAAAATGTTTTATCATAAGATAAACATATAAACCTTACAAAAATTGCTCAGAGCCTAGGTAACAAATGTAACAGGCACTTACAGAGGTAAAAACACAACAGGGAAACCCGATGGAGTACTGAAAAAATGCAATATTTCCTTACAATCCACTCTGCTATTTGACAAAATATTAAACCTGATGAAACTTCTGCGAGTTCAACCACCACGTTGAGGAATCCTGGACGACGACCATCTAGGAGCAGTACCACCAAAAGGTCGACGATCATCATTGCGCCACCTGTCATTACTGGGTTGGGGATCTGCTGGCGGTGGAGCCTCCCCTCCACCTCGCCGAAACTTGGGCACATACTTTCCAGGGGTTGGCGCTGTAGCAACAGCAGCAGCTGCTGCTGCTGCAGCTGGAGCAGCAACAGCTGCAACTGATGTGCGAGATCCATCAGAAGGCCTCACAAGTCCTTCACTTGCTCTCCTCCTTTCTTCAATTTCCTGCTCTTTTCGCCTCTGTTTCTCTGCAATTTCATCCAACTTTGCCTTAAGCTCGGCTTCCTCTTTCTTACGCCTTTCAGCCTCTGCATTTCACAAAATATCCGAGTACAGAATCAACACAACAAATAAGGCACCAGAGATTCAATAAGTTCTTGATTTGGGAAATGAATATATTCCAAAAACAGCCAAGTAATTAATATATTTGAGATGACTCGAGTTATATATAATGTTCTTTTCTCTTTCTATTTCTAAGTTGGGTTTTTCTGTGTGGGTTTTTTTTGGTGGGGGGGAAGTTTACAAAGTCGAGTTCAATATTCCTATTTGGTATGAATTTTATTCACCGAAAGAGGATCAGAAACCATAATAAATTAACAAGTTGTTCGATCAAAGAATTTACCTTCAAGCTTGCGAGCTTCTTCCTCTTCACGCACCTTTTTCAGCCTTTCCTCCTCGACCCTCAAATAAAACAACATTTTCCTCTTAACTTTCCTCTCCTCCCTCCGCGCCTGAAGGATTTGGTTAATACGCTCATCCCTTTCCACTCTCAACCTGGCATACTCTGCATTGCGACTGTTCATAATTTTGCCCTGAAATTGCTTCTGCGGGAAAAACCACAAATACAACACAATGAGTTATTCAATCAAGACAACAAACACATTTTTGCCTACAGAAGCAGGCAGAGTTAAATTGTCTGCAATCATCAGATAATTTCAGCACAAATTTGTTAAGGAAATAAAATCAACAAGGCAACATAAAATTTTTATCATGTCTGGTTCAAGCAATCCATGTTCACAAAACTATGTAATTATGTCATACATTAAACTCAATGTGAACTGTAACAACCTTGTTGTCCAAGATCCTTGTCAGCCTATTCTTCTCTTTAAGATCTCCATCATGACGCTGCCTGCTCAGCTCGATCTCTTGCTGCAAATAGCATACATAACACCAGTAAGTAATTACAAGGTGCTAACAATAAAATATCATGTGGAAAGAAATTCTGATAAATGCTCCAAGGTGGCGTCAGATAACAAAATAACAAAGAAAATATATAAACATAAGTTGTTTGTTGAATTTGATTAAGAACAATTCCAAAGAGAAGAATTTTTTTGATAAGTAGGATTCTCAAGAGAATCACGGGTCCTGCAACTTCAAATAATATTTTAAAGGAATCTAGAAGATCTCAACCATACCTGTTGCTCATGTTCATGAAGCACCTTTTCTTCTGCCAGACGGCGCTGAAATGCGGCTTCAATCAAAGGAGCCGCGTCCTCTCTTTTTGCTCTTTCCAGAAAATCCATTGTTTTACCTAGTTTTTGCAATTTTTTCTCCATTTCCTGCCTTTCTCTCAGTTGTTCATTGAGCGCCAGCTCCATCAAAGATTCCTTCGTCACCTTTTCCTGAAATACACGAGCAAAATGTCAAGCCTGTGCTCCCCTGGCTTCCATCAAAAGATTAGTCTAAACTAAATTTTTCTTACTCCCTCAATGATAGGTTTTTTCCCCTTCTTTTTACTACGCTTTTCAGCCTCTTGAAGTAAAGCTTGTGCTTCTTCAAGCTCCCGCTCTTCTATTTCCCTAAGAATTCGTTGGTGCTTCCTCTGTTCATACTCAGATGCAAGCCTTTTCTGTTCCGCCTCTTCTGTTAATTTCTGTAGCTTGAGCCTTTTCGATTCTTCTTCACGTTCCTTAAAAGAAAAAAAAAGAGCCAATACAAAATGTAAGAAATTTTGTTTCAGAAAACTATTAATTGGCAGATAACCTACTAAAGATAGTTTGCACCAGTAATACCATTTCCAATAGATGACGTTCTTGTTCTTCCTTTCGCTCCTCTATAATTGATTTCCGAGCAAGAAGCCGTTTGTGTTCCTTATCGATAACCTCTGCTAAATTTGGCAGCATCTCACCTAGTTTGGATATTTTGCGTTCAGAAGGGCATATCATAGCCCTTGATTTATTTAAGGATTCAGCAAACACAGTTAGGTGATCACGCAAACCATCAGATTCGAGACCCTGGAAGTAAAATACCATCAGTAACCTGGTTACAAAGATCCAGCTGAGGCAATAAAAATCTTAGATAACAAGGCCTGGGGCATTAAATTAATAAATAAACAAAGCAATACGCTCAAGTGAATTGCTCAAGTGAATCTAGCCAGGAATATGCCACAGACAGAAGAGGGTAAAACTACTTACTGAAACACAAAATATTACGTCCAGTCAATACACATGTGCATACACTTTTACCAGGAAGAAATCAAAATTGATGCAACAGAGCAGCTCAAAATAATTTATTATATCAACAACTAAGGATTGGACAAGCATCCGGTGGATTTAGGTCCAAACATGTGAGAAAGGAAACTGTGAGACAATGGAAAGAACATATGATAATATATTAAAGCAGATCCAAAAACCATAATTGTAATCTAACGTCATGCCTGTAGGAAATATCCCTCTTAAATAAAGCCAAAAAAACGCAATTTGAAGTGTTATTATCTGGAACCAATTATACCCAAATTGATATTGCGATTGGAAGGTGAAGAATAGGGACGGACAGGTTTGATATTATGCAATTCTGCAGTCTGCAAAAACTATACTACCTATAACATTAGCTATGGCTTTACTGCCAGTTCAGCAAATGACTAATTAACTATATTAATATTGACTTACCAAATTACCAAATATAACGGCACCCTTCAAATGGTCAACTTTCATTGCAACGAAATTTTGTTTGACAGCATCTACGGAGAGTTTCTCAACAACAGAGAATTTGAAAAAAGGTAACATCTTAGATAAACTCTCAATCTTCATCGTCTGATAAACCTGAGATACCTGAAAATTAAAAAGCAAAAAAACAACAATAATTGTCAAGCAGAATATAATTTTGGAATGAAAATGAGCAGTACTAATACTATCTAAATAGTAATAACAACAATAGGAAACCCAAAAAAAAAGTTTACCTGCTGGAGCAATCTTAAAGCGGCTAGCTTCTCCAATGCAGGAACATACTGAGACAGTTGAACTTCTGGTACAGACGATGCTGATGAAATCTTTCCCCCAACTTTTGAGATCTTTGTTAACAAAGGTTGAACTTTTGATGCCAGATCTAGAGGCAGAAATTCATGCTCCAAAAGATGGTAAAGATCTTTTACTTCCTGTGTAACGTAGGTCATTACACCTTTTGAAACCTGTAAGAAACATAATATAATCAGAGAAGCCGAGAATAATACTCCCGATTTAGCGTCTCATACAACAAAACAGAAATATAAACCACATTCTAGAGACTTGAAAGGTGAAAGTGGTACTCTTATCTTACCAGCTCTGTAAGAAGAGAGGACCGTGAGAGCTGTAGAATAGAAAAGAAAAGAAAGAACAATCTTAGAATGAGGAAATTGTTTAATAAAAATAACACGAGGATGATCCCAATGAGTGACTGAAAATACCATGTCTCTACCCTCAAGTTTAGGGTCAATATTGAATCCAATAAGATTAGACATCCTCAAGTTGCGCTCTTTCTCATGTTCAAGTTCCACATGAGATGCCCTACGTGTGTGATCATAGGGGGGAACTGACAGTGCCGCCAAAAGAACAGAGGATGCTATTAGCTGCAAGTCCTTTTGATTAAGGTTCTTATTAAAGCTTTTTTGAAGTTGGAAGAGCTTAAACCATGCATATGCATGATAAAGATGACTGGAGGAGATCCAGAATATCTCTGTCAATTTAGCATAATAAACAACCATCAATGATGTTTTCGGCATTTTTTTCACCAAGCACGTTAATCCATAGATATCTTCCACGGTACGGAAAGCTTCCTGGAACAATATAGTGCCAAAAGAAGAACAATATAGTGCCAAAAGAAGAATGATTAATAATATAAACAATGATGCATAACCACAGTTCAAGAAATTACACTAAAATAAAAAATACCAACCTGCCAGAGTTCAAGTTCAGTAGCTATCTTTAACTGCTCAAATCTTGTATCGAGATAGAACTGCATTATCTCTGGGGCAGAAAGGTCAGGCCTGTCCCTCTGGTCTCTATATTTGTTAAGATTGACCAGATGATTTCTGATTATCTCAGAAAGCCTGCGAAATTCTGTAGTCCGCTTGTATTGCTTGCAGAACTGGAAAGCACGGTGTGCAGTATCCTACATACAAAAAACTACTCATGATAGGCAAATCTGTGCATAAAGTGCCATTATGCCTAAAGTGCCATTATGCCACGCAATTAGATAAGCAGGTTTTGAAAAGAGTGATGCTCAAATGAGGAAAGGAATTACCGCATAAAGTGCCATTAACTTTGAGTTGTTCCTCAATATTTCAAGAACTGTTCTATACGTCTCCCACAAGAATTTGAACCAAGGCGTGACAAGCTCGCCATCAGATCTATCCTTTCCTTTCTCACCACTGACATAACTAAGCATAAGATCTTCAGGCCTATTATCAGCTTCTAGGTCATCAACATTCAGAGCGTCTTCCAACGCCTGTGCCTGACTACGGGCTGACTCAGCTCTCTTGGTGGAAAGGTCCATGAAATACTTTATGACCTCCTCCAACGAATTAACATTTACTTGCTGACAAATTATGCGGTACTGAATCAACCCATCTTTTGCAAACCTTCCTCTTCTCATGTCCACACAAAGCTCAATATACTTGAACATGATCTTCTCATGGGTCTTCTGCCATGCTCGATACTTCTTCGAGGTGATCAAATCATGAAGAGCTTGCAAAGCATCTTGCTTATGACCCACATTAATCAACTCTGTACCCATTCATTTTTCCCAAAAAAAATCAGTACAACTACATACAGCCTAAAATTACAATAAAAACTGAGTAAACCCTTATGATTTTACTATTTATTTTTTCGATTCACTGATCCAAATCAAATATATATACATACATATACCAAAAAATAGAAATTTGCGACAAAACTTACCATCAGCCCGTTTCAAAGCATTTTCCGGCTTGGCAAAAGAAGCCATATGAACTTATGGAAGAACGCCCAAAAATCGAAATTCGAAAATCCTATGCTCTGAATCCTGAGATCCTAATCGGAAACAATTGAACGCAGAAAAACATCAAAACCTTAATAAAAGTAAACCTTAATGTGAGAAGGAATAACAAAATCTCCTTATCCAAATCTGAACAGAAAACATTAAAAATCAAACCTTTGTCCTTCCTCTACAAGAGTTCGATCGAACTCTCTTTCCTTTCTCTTCAAAGTTGAAACCCTTAAACCTAGCTCTGCTCGACACTTATAGTTATCCGACATGCCCAAAACCCTCTCACATCCATGTGGGCTGGGCCTTATCTTAGCAAGGCAATCCAGCCCAATTTGATCCAAATCCCAAATGGAATTGACGCATATCACCCATTATATATTTTATTTATTTGGGAGGTGTTTGATAAAAATTGAATGAATCTGAATTTGAATCTGAATCTGAATGAAAAAAGTTGTTTGATAATTAACATGTCTGAAACATCTGAATGACATAATTTTATTATTTTATCCCTCTGAAAAAATTCAAAGTTGTAAATTAATTTAATATTACTTAATATAATAGTTAATATTTTTGTTAATTTTTTTTTTACTTTATTCAATTACTCACTCAGCCATTCAAGCTAAAAAAATCTGATTTAGCCGTTCAGCTTAATTATCTGACCGATTTAACCATTCAAATAATTTTTTTCTAAAACAAACACACTTAATGATTGTTCGATTCTACCATTTAGACATTCAAATATATTCAGCCCTAAACAAACAACTCCAAACAAACAGCCCCTTAGCCTACTAGCTAACTATAGGTTGGGCGGCCATACAAATAGCAATGAGCATGTAAGGTGTTACTCAAGAGTCCAATTAGATTGGGTTTATAAATAGGGCAATATAATAAGTGTATGTTTTATTTGTGTACAGTCTGTCAAATTTAAATCGTTTTGACAGATTTTTTTTATATAAAAAAAATTGCTTCTCTTCTCCCAAATAAAAAATCAAAAACAAATATGTCACAACTACGTAATTTTGACATACTGTGCACAAATAAAATATACACAGCTGTGTATGACCATTATTTCCATATAAATATATCACTTGCCAAATATTATATTATGTGCAAAACACGAATAATTTTTTTTAATAGGAAATGATTTATTTTACGACTTTATTTAGTTTAGTGAAATAATATTTAGTATAGTGAATTTTTTTTATTGTATATATTAGGATTAAAACTTTTATATGTACATTAGATATTAACTGAATAATTTTGTTTTAAGAGTTTTGTTGTAATATTATAATTATTGAAGGATTAATTTATTAAGTATTTTAGAAGCAAATAGTATCCCAAATAATACTCTAATACTATTTTATTACTAAAATTAATCAAAAACAATTCCACAATGCCACATCCTTTATTCATTATTTGTAACTTCAAAATACAAAAATACAAAATTTTAAAATATAAAAAAACTTTTGAACCTCATTTTTTTTATAAAAAAAATAGTATTATATAGTCTATATTGCATGTGAGCTCATTTGGTCCAAAAAGTCCAACGGTTGGATAAAAATTGGAAATGGTCTTTCATAGAAAGTACTTTGAAATAATAACCAACATTATCTCTAAACTTTAAGAAACTATAAGAACATTTTAGGAAAAAACTAACATTCAAAATGCCAAAAGTGTAGGGGGAAAAAAGAGCCCTCAATTCCCACGTCTCCCTCCCCCCGCCCCCCGCCCCCCCCCCCCCCCCCCCCCCCCACCCCCACTCCACCCCACTATCTCTCATCAACCATTTTTTTCATAAATATCAAATGCTTAACTTCATGAATCAATGGAAAATTCCCAGCAAAAGAAAATGAAAGAAGAGAAACCGAGTACTAGTAGTAGTAGTAGTAAATCTCTCATTCGTTCAAATTCTCAAGGTCTCAAAATACCCAAAATTCTGCTAGTCAAATCCATGCAGAAAAGAAATCAGAAGAGCAATGCAGAGGATTTGAAGCTGACAATAAGAAGAAGAAAAGATGGGGGAGATTACCCATAAATCTTTTCCCAAAGAAAATGGGCTCAATTATTTGTCATGTGTTTGGGAAACAGAAATCAGCAGAGCCCAAGATCTTGAAATCTAATTCTTTGAAGGAAATCCTGGAGATTGAAGATAGTGAAAAGAGGAGAGAGAGAACTTGTTGTGCAAACGGTTTGCAGGTTTTGAGGGATGAAAATAAGAAATCTTTGAAAGTAATGGCGGTGAATTGTAGAAAAGTTAAAAGAGTGAGGTCTGTGAAAAACAGAGTGAAACAGAGTGAAGGGAAATTGGAAACAGGGGGAGGAAATAATGAAAAGGATGAAGAATTGTGCAAGAAGAGGATATTAATGGGAGGGAAATGCAGGCCTTTGAATGTATCCGGTGTTCTTCATTATGATCAAGATGGGATTTTGTTACCAGAAGATGTCCCTCCATAGACTATTGTAACTAGTTTTTTCTTGTGCCCCAAAAAGAATGTCACATTTAGTGATTTGCTTGTAGATGAATGAAGGACATCAACTTTTGTTCATCCCTCTTGTGCTTTTAATGGTCATGTTAGTATATATATAGAGGGTCCTCTTAATTTGTGTCATTAGGATAGTAATATATGTTAAGTACGGAGTTTAATGAATATGCAATGAATTCAAGAGATGGGACTATATGCATTTAAAAATTATATTTTAGTGAATCATATCTCTTGAATTCAGTGGTGGACTCCGCACTTAGCATTTGCCTTTTGAGCACATGTTAAGAAAATTCATATATATATATATATATGGGTTATATGTATATACACAGCTGTGTATTACACAGTTCGGATATGGCGACGGATTTTTTGGGCTATGGCGACGGTTCACCCGTCGTCGTAGCCCAAAATAACTATGAGGACGGGTAAAACCATCGCTATAGCCCAAAAAACCGTCGATATAGCCGACTGTGTACTACACAGCTGTGTACATACATTTTTTCCTATATATATGATGTTGTTTTGTTTTATTTTATTTTATTTAAATTACAGGACAATTCCTTGCAATTACATTAGTACGAGTTTCTTTTGTTAATATCGTGTTTGTGGTTTCCAAATGCACTAAACTCACCGTCAAGGTTCTCACAATTGGACCGTTTATTGAATTGAAAAAGGTACCGGATGGATGGATCACTGGTCCAACCAGTGGTTGAACCGTTATTGACCCAGTGACGTTATTAATATATAAAAATATATATTATTAATAATTAATAAAAAATTTAAAAATCTCATTTTTCATGAATTAAAATATTATAAAGATGAGTTACAATATTAATAAAAGTGGTTAATTTTAATATTAACTTTTTTTTTGTCAAAAAATTTTAAAAATCAGATCAACTGGATCAATTAACCGAATTTAGCGGTTAAACCGATAATCAACGGGCCAAATTGAACCGAAAAACAGACCGATTCCGATTTTTACCTGTCCGACCAAGAATGTGGTCGGATTTTTAAAACATTGCTCACGGCACTATTTTTGATTCATTAAGTTTTCATGTTAAAATTTGATCAACATTTCATTTCCCAATAAACTCGTGTTCTCTTAATATTTTATTGAAAGTCAAATCAGACTCTCGTTTTATTACACCATTTTCCTTTTTCTTTTTTAGCTCCAAGATGTATCTAAAAAAAGTTAAACAAACAGGACACCCCTATTATTTCCTCTCTTGCCTAGTTGCCCCCGTCTACCTTACCACCGGTGATACTGCCACCTCCTCGACATTGCCGCCGGCCGCTGCTGGACCGTTTCGGCAGCGGTCAATAGCGCTGCAGCCTCTATTGTAAGGGTTTGATGGAGGTGGGAGACAACCTTGAGGACCACTAAACTGCCGCCGTTGGTTGCAGTTATTCCCATTTCTTGATATAGACCCATAACCAATTGTTCTATCAGCCAGGACAACTTGGGTTAAAGCCAAAATCAGGCAAACAAGAATTGTTCCTCGGATCATAGACATGTTTGTATTCTCAAATCTTAATGAATAAACAATCAAAAATAGCTTGCTCAATTTATAAATGGTAATATTAATCGAGTTTAATTAGCGGTTATTAAATTTAAAAGGTAATAATAACCTCGAGTTTAATAAGTTAAATGAGTTCTTGACCTCTTAAAAGGTATTATGAATATCGAGTTTAATGAGCTCTTGACCTCATAACGGTTATTAAGCTTGGAAGATAATATTAATTTCGAATTTAATGAGCTCTCTAACTTGTAATAGAAAGTGGTTAGCATGAAGTTTATTTTTGGGTAAGTTGGTCAATTGGTCAATAAAATGCTGACACGCAGTCGAGGCTCTATGTGTGTCAGCTGTCTATTGACCAATTTACCAACTTACCCAAAAATAAATTTCATGCTAACCATATCCCTTGTAATAGGTGTTACTCCACCTAATTCAATCAATCAAAGATAGTACTTATTAATATTGAGATTAACAAGCTTTTAAATTGTAATTTGTAATATCATTAGTCTTCCTCTCACTTATTTGAAACAACAATGCTACTATCACATAAAAAATGGTCACATAAAACTCACATACACACATGCATATTTCTGGGCCCCGCCTGGCACGTAGGACCCATAATATGTGTATGTATGTAAAATGTATGTGATCATTTTTTATGTAATAGTAACCTTATTTTAATTGAAATGCACCATGTAATATGTATCTAGTACTCCATCCATATACCAAAATGAGAAATCACATTTTATTTTATTTTTACTTTTCTTTATGCATATTAAGGTTTGTCATATTATCAATATTAGAATTTTAAACTAAATATTGCCATTAAGAAAATAATAACAAAGTATATATATTCATAGCATATATTTGTTATAAATCTTTATAAAACCTCATTTAGGGAGGGGTGATATTTGTTTTTGTGCATGTAATAACGTTTTGAACAACCATAATCTGGTTGGTTTTGTGTCTAGACTTTAAGAAGTTATTAGTTTGCAAGTTGGTCTATTGATATAACTCAGTCCAAAGTGTAACAACACGCAATGAAAATTGAATACAATAAATTATTCCCTCCCTTGCGGACACCCTCCCTTATGCTTATGTTAGAATAAATTATTATAATAAATTAGGATATAAAAAAAACAAGCTAGTTTGAATTCTTAAAAACTTGTGTTATTGCTAACAATTGTACAATATTCTTTAGTTATATTCCATGTAACTATGTAAAGAAATATGTTTACTTAAATATAATTTATTTATTTTTTTTGAAAAGTCTTACTATATTATATATTGTGACAAATTCGTGTCGAATTATAATTGCAAAACATATCAATACATACACTTAGATAAAATTATAAATATCAATACATGTTATTAGATAAAATTATAAAGTGACCTCACTTGTTACAAATCTCTTAAAAATGTTATCACTAACACTTATTCATGTAACTTATAATCAAAACTTGTAATATCAATCATTTTCCTTTTTTAAATATAATACTACTAAATTGTAGAAATAGTGATATATATAATATTCAATCTATATAGAATATAATAAGAAACTTGGCGTCACTTTATAAAATAAAAATAAAAATATATTTAATATTTGGAACGGAAGGAAATAGTAGTCAACCTTGTACAAGTGCAAACTTGTGTTTTTGCATATGAAGGGGACATGGAACAAAGTTTTCATATTTGGTTTTCACATATCAAATAATTTTTGACTTGCTACTCTACCGGAGTAATTACCATAACTTTAGTCAATTGACCAATATATACAGTATCGACACTCATGCCGGAAGATGATCTTTTTCTGCATGTCAGCACTGTATTAATCAATTAACCAACTTACCATCAAATTAACTTCATGGTAACCAGATCCCTCCTCTACAGCTCTCCACAATCACATACTACATACATATACAGATACATAAATGGGACATGATCCATAACAAATACTACCTCCGTCCCACAATAAGTGCTTTTTTAGGCTTAACAATTTTTTCCAAAATAAGTGATGTGTTAGAACTCCAATACAATTTTTACAATATTTTTCCATATGTGCCCTTATGCATCCAATGGTATTTATTGAAAAGTTGAAAGGTTGAAAAAAGAGAAAGAGAGACCAAAAGGCAATAAAAAAAGTGTCAAACAAAACAAAGAAAATATATTAAGAGTATTTTTGTCATTTTAGCTTGTGTATTGATTTGTGTGATTTAAACTAAAAAAACACTTATTATAGGACGGAGGTAGTACTAGTTAATAGCAAACATCAGGCATATATGTCGAAAAAGCTAAACTTTCAGAGTTGGAACAGCAAGGATCACATTTTCCATTTCACACTTCCACTATGTTCCAGCAAATACATGCGACACAGTTCTAAAAATAGACCTTAAAAGGTTCTCTCCAAGAATATGGGAAGGAATGAACAGCTTAAACCATACACCAGGATCAAATATACCTCGCAGTACAAGACCCACCGAAACATTAAAAATAAAAAAGGCAAGCTATGTGTCAAGGAGCAACGCTAAGTTTGCCATGCTATAGCACTCAAAATATGCACAAAACAAAAGGCTATGCAAAAGAACATGAATATTTTAAGCACATATTGGGAGCTTGAGGGTTTGAAGCCTTACCGTGTCCCAAGAGTATTTCGGCTTCAAGGGGGCAGATAAAGAAGTGTAACTGCTTGTATTATCCCCATCACTTTCTTCGACAACAAAAGCAAGAGCAGGGTGTCTTTGATCAATTGATGGTGGATTTCTCATAATTAGAAGATGAAAAGATTCAACTGATAAAAAAGAATTGGTCACCGGTACAATGATATACTCCTAAATGTTAATCAGCTAGAAAAAACCAATTACACAATATGAATCTCTCTAAACATCTCGTCTCCTATCTTACCTTTGATAACGGACACAAAGGGATTAAATAGTAATCTAAAATCTAGACCACCAAATCACACGACGCCTGTGTCTGGTGGGGTGTGGGGTGTGGGGTGTGGGGTGTGGTGGGGGGGGGGGAGGGGGGAGGGGGGAAGTAAAACACAAGAAATGTCATCTTTGATTCGGTTCAGCTGCATGGTTGTTTGTGGATGACGATGCATTCCTACCATTTAGCATACCATTATCAACAGGCGGAGTTACCCCCCACTTCCCTTCCGACTCTGAGGGTTCTATGACTTTAACGGATCCATCTGTTAACCCGACTGCAAATTGGTTCGGATCCTGCGGATGTGCCGCAACGACTAGCGGGTGCACAGCTTGGCTTCTGCATAAATAGTACACAACTGGTCAGATTTACAGATAACAAAATACTGAATGCTTGCAACTACACACTATAAAAGAATGTTTTTATTTTAACAAAAACAAGTTTTAGAAAGAAAGTACATGCCATTTGAGCATCCTCAGATATACATATAACATTTTCTTTATTTGATTTTGTGAAGATCTTAACCACCCCTTCAAGCATTATGAAAGGACCAAAGGGGAATAGGATCTGATGAAGAAGAGATAAGTTTTAAGGAACCATAGCAATATGAAATAATCCCAGAAATATGTATAAATACATATGTAGTTCTTAACTGATTAAAAAGTATATTCTACAATTTAATTTAATAAATGTAAATTAAACCATAATGTAGACTGGAAGTTGCTAATTCCACTTATTCAATACCAAAAAAAAATAGGAAGTACGTCTCATTAAGTGATCATGTAAAAGCCAAAAAATAAATCTCATAAAACATTACCAGGAAGAAGTTGGGATGTTAAAAGTACCAACAAACTACATGAATAAGCTTATAGATGATGATCAACATATTACTATTGTAATTTTTGGGAACACTGTTGATGTTCTTACCCGTTTGCAGCTGCCTGTGACAAGTACACAGAAGGGCCAATACGACATCTTAGTCTCAGGCTATCTGCGTCGAAGACACCAATGTTACCATCACAAAAGGTAGCATAAACTAGTTGACCGTTGCACGAGTACGCTGCATAAGATATAGGTGCGGAAAGGACATCTTGAGGGATCCACTGCAATGGAAAAATGCACAAAAGATTTAGCTTTTGTTGCAAGTGGTCTTATTAATGCCAGATGTTTAGGGGTGGTTGCTACCTGTCGGATACGTTCCATCTTGGAGGCATCATATAATGCTAATTGTGTTTCATGGGATACCAGCAAACGGATTTGATCTGAGTGGAACTGTACACGTGTATCACCATTATACGTCTTACCAGCAGGCAGTTGTATTGGAATTGATTTCCTTTTCTCCCAAGTATCAATGCTCCAAACAAAAAGCTGACAAGTAAGGTGACTATATTAGTACCAACAAAGAAAGAACAATCTATCATGCCAGTGCAGGAACTAAATATCCCATGATTTCTTGATTTCATATATTCACTATCAAAAAAGGATAAACAAAGAAAAGGTCTGAAGTAATGACCACATACAGTAGCATGAAATCTCAAAGATGTTTAACCATCATATGTAAAAAGAATTTTAAAGAAAAAATGGAGCTCAAGTGGGAAGGCATTGGTAGGCAATGTAGTCTTGTTCACTCATATTAGTATGACATTTTTCAAGATATTTTTCCAAATAAACACCCTTCAAACCATAATTGCTAGGTAGAGGAGAAAAGAAAAGGCATATTAAGGGAAGATCTGAAAATTGATTAACCTATGCAGTTATTGTGGTAAAACTTGTATTAAAATGTAACCTCCATTTTCACATTCCATCTTATCATATGCACCAAATTTGTACAGTTTGTGTCCTCTGAAAGGAGGACCGGCTCTATAACAAAGCAAGACAAAACGATTCTTTTTATTATTGATACTAAAAACAGTATCTTGCATTCAAAGAAAACCATCAAAATATGTACAGAACTTTTCGAAGCCCAAAACTTTAACTTACCTGAGCATCAGCTCCTGATGAAATCAGTATATGAAGATTGGTGGAAAACGCTAAACCAGTAACTCGCTTCTGATGACCCTTCAATTTTGATTTCACCTATGGAACGCAAAGTTACTTTCATTAATTCTGGTCATAGGCAACAAAAGCAAATTTAAAATATGGTATTACCTCATCAACCCTAACGTTGTATATATGGATGGTTGAATCCTCCATTCCAATGGCTATGATGTTATTATCTTGAGGATGAAATGCTAGAAAGGTTGAAGATGGTGGAGGCGGCATGAATGTTGTCATAACCTACATATCATATATTGTAGATATGTCAGCAATCCATTAATCATGCTAATCATGACAAAATGACTAATTTGTTCAAGTGTGAACATACCTTGAATGTCATCATGTTGAACAATGAAACCTTTCCACCAGAAGCAGACATTACATAAGAATCATTCTTTGAGAGTGCTATGCATGGAAATGCTTCCTCAAGGTTGACACCTGAGACATCATTAGTCATAAGAAGACCACTGTTTGGTTGCCAATGCTGTGGAAGAACATTAGCAGTGGCCTTTAAACCCCACAGACGTTAGAAGTCCCCCAGAAATATTAAATAAAAAAACAAAAGGAGTTAAAGAAAAAGAAATTATTAGTATATTTCCATTACCTTTCCACTTGGATTTTGTTCATTGCGGGTCCACTTCCAAAGCTTTTGAATTCCATTTGACCCGAGTGCCAAGATGCCAACACCAGAATTTGTATATAGAAGTCGAGCAACCTGGATATAAACGTGTCAGCAAAAGAATCATATGATAATATGACAGATATATTATGCGTAAAATGCTAGTGTAATTTGGTGCACACCTTGTTGGCAGCATCTGTACTGTCCGGCATGGTAACCTGCCGACACTGAACAGGATCTATAATTTCGGTCAACTGCCAGGGTTTGGTTTTATCAATTACATCATCCACAGGCCTTGGCTTTTCCATGCTCCTAGCCATAGAATCAACTCCATTCTACAAGAAGAAATCAACAATTACAATAAGTTCATTTACACAGAGGACTTCAGTAAGTTGCAATAGTAGAAAATTTTATAAAGGACTTAAGAGTGCTACCATTCATAACATATAAATAATATTTGTGGCAGGCTTACAAGTTACAACCACTATGTTGCTGCTGCTCATAGACTCATTTCCCCAAAGAAAGATCCTTACCCTTTTAGCAGAAAAATTGTATGCATAACAGTTCCATGTCAAACATATAAACACAGTGACTAAGACCAGTAAGCAGTAAGCTGGGACGTCACATATGACCCTAATCATTTCCGAAAAGCTTGTGGAAAATAGTAAAGAAACATCAATGTATTCAAGAACTACAAACTGAATTTAAAACAGGATCCGCCCTCACACATATATGGAATTACTAATGTAACTTGTATTCAAAAACTATCTACACTGAATGAATTTAATTCAGCACCGACACTCATATATGCATATATGGAATTACTGATGTAACTTGTATCTAGATATTATTTATGGGAAATAAAAGAAATAAGGAAGACGATTTCAAAAAGAAAAAAGACGATATTTATAAACTAAAATAAACTGATGAAAAGAAAGAAAGAAATAGAAGAGGAAAATTTCAAAACAACGGTTAGCTGACTTACATGAATGGCAGACGGCCTCACTGGGGAGCTTCTTTCCACTTTGCAATTGACTGGATTGACATTTGGAATAGCGGAAGAGCCAGGCATCTAATAAATGAACATAAAAATCTCCATAAATGGCACATCATATTATCATAAACGATCTTAAAAATTAAAAGAAATAATACCTTGATTGCAGCTGGTTCTGGGGGTGATCTTAATGCTTCAAAGGGTGGAGCTTCAACTGTTCTTAAGGATCTGAGACCGACAGCATTTGCAAGTATCTTGATACCATTCTCCACAGTAGTAACAGCAAGAAGATTTCCTTCCTTGTTGAATCTCAAGCGAGGAAGATTCTAACGGAAAACAATGCACTTAGTTAAGTACCTGATTCATTATGTTATTTGTTTCCCATTTTATAAGCTGTGCAAGAGTGTGCTGTGTGGCTTTGAGAAACTGTGAAAGACAAACTGATACTAACCGGGAGTCCACCATCTGCATCTGTACTTGTGAGAATGTTGGTATTATCCATATCCCAAAACTTTATCTGGTTATCTTCACCAGCAGCCAAAAAGTGGTTTTGAGTTGTGTCAAACTGCACAACACCAACTGATTTCTTTCTAAAACCAGTATATGATCTCTTTACTGCTCCTTCACTTTCATTCCATTCAACCAGAAAAGAGTCTCCATCTTTGCTCGTTCCACAAGAGAACAATCTGAAAAAATGAATCAGATATAATGATAAGTCTGAAAGAAAATCAGATATAATGTCAAGTCTGTAAAAAAAAAAGTATCAGAATGATGAACGATCTAAAAGAAAGATATTAAATTACAAAATTAATTCACATATCATTGGAAATTTGCAAAGCCAAATTTTCGTTTACTGAACTGCATAAGAAAATGAGATTTACAGATTTAAAATTGAACGAAATATAAGGACTGCCTGCATGTAATTTAATTTTTGAAATTCTACTGACCTACTTCCGTCGGCACTGTAAAGCATAGTAGTACACCATCGGCCAGGAGCATCATAGTCAACTCTTGATCCCATATTGTCATAGAGCCAGGCTTTAATCTTCCCATCACTTGCAGTTGAAAATATAAACTGCAAAATTACGAGAAGAAAGCAGGATGGTGACATAAGGTGAGTTTAGGGGAGAGAAACTTAGTTACAGCACCATAAATTTGGTAAGAAACATTTAAATGAAAAGTTAGCCCGGTAGAACAAATAACTATTTAAATGAGAGATGTATAATTGCATTTTATGATAGCAAATTTAGCAAGTAAAAAAGTCAATAATAAAGATTGCTCGTATTTATGTACATTTCTCTACTGGAAAAACAATCCATACTCATCAAGTTGAAAGTTAATAAGAAAAATATTGAATATTACACATGAAATATATGACACACTTGTGCACTTTATCTTTCTTTACTTGGAGTCTTGGTCAATACTTATTTTCTTAAGTCAAACTCGTGTATGTTATGAGAACAAAGTCTAACAATGTAAAAGGTTGGCAAAAAATGATTTTAGATTAAAGGGATCTAAAAACATACAAATCTAGTAAAATAATGCTCTAGCCTAGTAAATAATGAAGAGATTATAGAAATGTCACTTTAGATAACGACAGTTGGACTCAAAATGAGTATTACAAGGCTATAATTATCTGAGTGAAAACATTACAAGATCTGAAAGTTTCTCATATAGTAATGTAACTCTATAAAGGGGCGGTCAACATGAATTCAGAATTTCTAGTTGATGCAAGGGGATGTATAAAAGAGCGGAGTCATGATTTTATTTAAGAGGGGAAAATTTGAAGGTTTTAGTTTAACAAAGTGTCTTCAATTAGTTTTTTTACCACTAGGAACTTGGAGGTCAGGGATCAGCAAATAACGTAATGGGTTTTGCTCCTGCCAAGCTGTCCCCATAGCAACTATTTCAATACACCATAAGTTTAAACTTATGTTACTAATATGATGATGTATGTTTCAAATTAAACATATATTAGACTTACTTACCACACATCTTTTTCATATTCTCATCTTTAACAAAAACATTTTCAATTTATAGGACATGAAATGATATAAAATCTTTCTTACATAATGGTTCTTACTAATTAAATGCCATAATATTGCAAGTGTTTTCATAGACTGAAGATATAATGACATGCTTTAATACCAAAAAGGAACCATATTTTTCCGAATATTTAAAGTTTTCATTTCGGAATAAGTGGTTTTGGTGCCTTCTTTTTGAGTATATACATATATATTATATACACACAATATATATATATATATATATATATATAAACATATAATATGTGTGTATATGTGTCTGTGTGTGTATAAATACTGACAGCGTGTTAAAAGTTAAATAAACATTTAAATAATGAAAATCTATGATTAGGAGGAAAAGGAGTAAGAGATGCAAAGTTAAATATTAACACTTTGAAATTTCTTTTACCCAATAAATATTACAAATAACACATTAAAAAATAAGAAATTTCTTAAGTCATGAGGAGGATTGCTTCCCTTACCATACATGTAGCTCCGCCCCAGCATGCATGCATGGACTTTTCAGGGTAAGATGGAGTGAATTATTAATAAGGTTTCTGGTAGACCTGGCAAAATGTGTGCAAACCCAATCGGTGGCCCATATCCACTCACATTAAATGGGTTTGGGTTGATAGGTATTAAATGAAAGTTATAAATGGTCTCCGCCCACATTGACCCACATAATAAGTGGGTGGATGTGGGCTGCCCATTAGGCCCCAATTATATACTTATCTTCAAAATTAAGTTTATTTCAAAATTTAAAGTTGTACAAAATAAAACCGTTACATGCCTGTATTGTCTTATTTCCACTTCTCAAATACATAGTTCATGAAATTACTTATTTTGTCTAGGAATATATATGAAAAGGCTGGTAATTTTTATTGTTACATACAGATCAGACAAATTTGGCTCAATGATATTGTATAATATAAAGTTCTTGATGCCGCGATGTACGTATAATTTTATTTTTTTCAGCGCCATTAATTGAATTTTGGATACTCCGCAATATATTTTATAAAATTTTAGAGAGAAAAATTTGGAGATAGAAACTAAAAAAAGAATCTGATATAGAGAATATGAAGAATTCATATATACATTAATCTATACTTATGCTCAAATTTGGTATATGGGCTAGCCAATATCCACCCATATTCATTTATGACCGCTCATATACATCCCACTAAATTTTCAACCCATTTAAACCAAACACACATAAACCCAAACTTACTTATGTCCGCCCACACCAACCCATTTGCCGGGTCTAGTTTCTGGAAAGAAAGTCCATTATGTATTATTATTACTTTCTGTAACTTGAGAACTATTTTTAGTTTATATAAATATCAAGAAAATGTCTGAAAACTTATCCACAAATATTCATATGAAGTATCAGTATCCAAGACATATCTGATATAGATAAGTCATTATCAAAGGAGTATAAATTGTTTCCTAGATTATACTAAATTCGATATAATTCATAATGAAACCATCCTTTCCAAGAAGATGCATTGGTACTTGGCATATTAATAACTAACTTGAAAACCATCTCAGTTATGTGGTATACCTGAATATTCTCTTTCTGATGAGGACATATAGAATATACGGGTGATTCATGCCCTTCAAAGTTGAATAACTTTCGCCCCGACAAATCCCACACCTGATATATATATCATTCAGTTAGGTTTATGGGTAAGAAAGTGCACGAAATAGGTGGTAACTAACTCAAATAAACCTAAATATCTTTTTTTTAAATCCTCACCTTTATTGCCTTATCATCCCCACAAGTTACGACACACAACTGCTTGTTTGGATGAGCAAAAGCTAGGTCATTTACACCTCCAACATGTGCATCAATCTGCAAGTATAAACAGAAGCAAGTCAAGCTATCAAGTAGTAGCTAAAATTTTAACACAAACAGAAATATTCCTACTCACCTCTAGATGCTGGCTTAGATCATTTGGTCCAGCATACGTGTACAAATGAATTAAATGCTTAGTAAAAGCAGCCCCTGCAGCATCAAAAAGTAATAAATACTCATAGGCACCTCCAGAACCTAGTTAGCTGTTTGTTCTTTTTCTTTTTCTATAATTGGTAAGCAAATAATAGTGAATCTTTAAAACCTAGTCAAGTGCTGAAGTGTTCATACCCAAATAATTTCCATCGGGGCTCCAGGTCACACGGCTCACTGATATTGAAGCATCCTTGCCAACAGAAGCCTGTTTAATGCACTAACTTTCAGAAAATCTTTGATCAACTAATCAAGCATTATAGTGAAAGGCATCCAATGTAAGCCAACATATATCGTAATTCTTGGAACAATGTTAACAGTCAGGATCTCAGCAATCTCATCGCATGAAAGTTATAGTCATTTACAGTACTGAAACCATCACAAGTAACACAAGGCACCAAATCTAAGTTCTTCCTACACAAGTATTCAAATATATATCTATATAGAGATATACAATTTTAAAAAGAATAGTATGAGCGATGGAAGCACAATTCAAAGCGAAATAAGAACGGTAAGAACCTGAAATGCCAATGAACAAGCTGCCGTATCCCAAATCTTGAATAACTTTGAAACCAACTTCTCACGCATCCCGACTTCCCACAGTGCGATTTCACCAATACCATAGCCAACTGCATAAAAGAAGCTCTAAGTCAGATGCTGAATATAGAAATACTTTTAACTAGCATTGGTGGCTAAGGGTACCATCTCAACTATTAGAACCATTACAGATAGACAGAACGTTTTCATACTATCATACCAAGTAGTAATGTGTGGTGTGATGGATGAAAATCCATGCTTGTTACAGATGATGACCCCTGATGCATGGTAAAAGCTACTGTCCTAGGCAAGTCATCCAGGGACCAGGAAGCTTGTTGTCGTGCTGTCGGATATGTAACCTGAATATGATGGAAAACAGGAGTGCACCAACAATAGTATTAAATTTTAGCAGAGTACGATGATTATCTAATCTACAAGTAGCTCAGAAGCACAATGCAAGCAGTTAATGACACATGATGAATAGAAATCAAAAAAATAAAAACTATTCCCTATTACCTCCTCAACAGACTGTGCAGGGCGCAAGCGTTTCATCAAGTGCTCATGATCAGCATTCTGATACTCGAGCATACCCAAGGTAGCAGGAGGCGTAATTGGGCGTTTCAAACTTGAAACTATGTAGAAAAGGAAGAAAACACACAAAGACAAGTGAACAACATCAAAAATCAACACAGATTCAACAAGATTCAATGGTACTTGTCAAGTATTGCAGGACGGAGAAATAATAAACTAGACTCCCAAATTAGCATCATTTTCCTTAATGGTCAAGATTTCTCTAAATCCAAACTTGTTCTATTGATTGCAGGAAAGGGGAAATTTCCAAAATCAAAACCTCAAACCCCCCCCCCCCAAACCCACCAAAAAAATCCAAAAAAAGGAGAATATGAAAAGGAATAATTAGAGGTTAACTTATAAGGAAAATAAGTAATTGTGAAAGATGTCTATTCATAGGCATTTATTGGCTATAGGAAAACTCAAACACCAAATGTTGTACCATATGAAGAAAACTTTAAATGTTTATCACAGAAGTCAAGTCAATTGAACGATCTGTCATTCAAGAAATTGCAACAGTTATGATTCCAGATCCAGTTAAAAGTGAAAACCCTGACCTTGATTCTGAAGAATAGGTAAAGTTGAGGCAGTAACAACAGCTGCTTGAACAGATGAAGAAGCAGCGGCATTTGCCATCCAACCCGCTAAAGCATTAGCATTGGCAGCTGCAGCAGCAGGCGGAAAGGGCTGCACATGACGATGAAAACAAACGTTTTATCCCTTTTACATGGACATGTAACTAACCTTGAAAAGGAAAAGGAAGTACGAAAAAAAATCAGGATTAAATGAGTCATACACCATGAGCTCCAAGTGGTGTATAAGCGGTAGGCTTTGCGACTGCAGCAGCTGGAAGATTGACAGGTGTAGGTGCAAGAGCACCATTTGTAGGTGCACATGTATGGTCTGTGAATAATGTCTTTATGTCTGGATTCGGCCTTGGATTTTTGCATAGTTGGTGCTGCCAATTCAAACTGTATATAGATCATAAAATCATAATTCTGAAGTCCAACAGGCATAACAAACACAGTTCTAAATAACTAAAAATTTACAGGTAACACAATCCTAAACTAATCAATGGGATTATATGTGAGATAACAAGCAAAAAGACCAGTAGACAGCCGGTTGCCAGAATTCATGCACACTGAATGTTAACACCCATTTGTATGTCTAAATATGATTTTCTGTCAAGAATTACAAGGCATGAATGGATTTGAAACGAAACTATCAATTACTATAGGATTGCAATTAGAGATAGCAGGATATATAATAATAAAATCTTCCACTCGTCTCTTATGAAAATAGTGCAAATCTTGCAAACAAAATTCGGAAATAGTAAAACAGCTCCAAAGCACTTGGTGGATAGTTTCAGGAAAAGCTAATGGAGTCACAATTTTAAGCAAAGAGAAAGAAAAAGGATAAAGAGCATAAAAGAAGAAAAAAAATTATGGAGTAGTTACAACTTACTTAAATAGGGCAACTGTAAGACCAAGATAACTACATATTGCTTATTTCTCTAGTAACCACCAGCAACTCAGCAAGCATACCTTTGGTTAATTAGAGTACGCAGTCTTGATGACTTTAGCGTAGGAAACACAAGCTTCTCGCGGAATAGAGGATTTGCTTCAATTAGTTTCTTAAGCTCTACCAGCATTATACCACGAGCTGTTTTTGTGTCACCATACTTAGATAGTTGCTCATTTTCCCTGACAGCACAGAACATAGATTACTTCAAAAAATCTGAACAACTTTGACTAAATAAAGTTATTATAAATGATGAGAAGCATTAACACAGAAAGTTTGATTTAAATTGAGTCAAATTTTTATAACTAATGCAACACATCAGCAAATAGAAAAATTGGGAAATGCAAAGTTTATTTGGTTATTGAATATAACATCATAACAAAACAAATCTCAAATTTCTCACTTTATAAGCTTTTTCAAGTATATTAGGTTCTTGTTATCTCTCCGAGAGCCAATTGGCGAAACTAGTATTAGAAATTTCATGATATGCAGTATTTACCAGAATTAAATACATTGACTCGAGGGAAAAAAACTTACCTCAACTAGACCAAATCAATGTATTAAATAGATAAGTTGGCTGAATTTTTAGGTTATGAATTTTTCAGATTATGACAATTTCAAGCTTCAGGAGCAGACAAAAACAAATTACAGTTTCAGGACCCGAAAAATGACAATTTTAGAGATCCGAAGTGGCCTTCTCTAGTTTTTCTGACCAAGTAAAAAAGAGAAGGACAACTCGGAAATATAATTTGCTACTGCACAGTATACTTCCAAAACAAAAGAAAATGTTACCTGAAATTGGTAAGTGTTAGCAACTGAGTGATTTCTCTATACAAATCTTCATTAAAAGTAGAGAACACTTTCAAATCATTCACGAGTATCTCAACGGCTTTGGCCTTGTCTTGCCTAATAATTTGAAGTACAAATCCAAACAAGCTTAGTAAAATCAAAATCATTTGTAAGCAAAGATGAAATCTTTCCAAATATTGAGACAAAGATAGTTAATGCACCTATCAAGAGCTTCAAGATACTTTTGTTTCCTGATTTCAAAAAATATCTTCATGGAGTATCTGTTGTCGTCCACTTTAGTATATCCAGAGAGGTACTTCTCAACTTCATCCCATTCACCAGCATGAACTTTTTCCTCAAAGTACTTCATATTGAAGAAAAATCCTGATTCTTGTTCAAGCCTATAGAAAGGTTATTCCATTTTCAGTAAAATCAAACGAATTAGGCAAACCATAATCCTTAATTTGGAGAAAACACAGACAGACATGCACGCGCACCCAAACACATCTATATTCTCATTTAATACAAAGACTGAAATAATTAATCAAAAGTTCCACACAACTGAGCCAGCTAACGAATTGGAATTTAGCTCTTCACTTAAGAATATCATTAAAACACACAGACTAAATCAATCAGCTGATCAGTATAAACAAACCAATTTACATACCTAAATTAATATCACAAGCACACTTCAACCATTATTACAACTTCAATTATTATAAAAAGAACATAAAAACCCCTCATTTATTTCAAATTCAATTAATTAACAACTAATTTAGTATAAAACATCATTAATAGTTCAAATGCTACTGCAACTCAATTACGACAATACAAAACAAAAATAACATAAACGAAAAAGAAAACGACCTCCCACCAACCAAAACCCAGCAAAAACTAATCAACTAGTTTAGATCAAAAACTAATTTCTAATCTTCACTTCTCTAATTTAGAATATGAAATACAAATACTAACATATACATACATATACAGATACGACATATAGCTAGATACAGAGAGAGAAAATTACCTATGAACAGACTCTTTGAATTTCTCCTCCTCCAGGAATTGGAGTATGAGAAACACCAATTCTCTGCTCAGAGATGACATTTTTTCCCAAATCGAAACGCGAAAAAACAACAAATTAAAAAAAAAGTACTTTGCAAAAACAAAATCAAGCAACAAACAGATCGAAACGGAAAATAGAATTCTAGGGTTCCTGCTGAAGAAAGCTTGATTGCAAAGGCTGCAAAGAGGAGAGAGAGAGAAAGAGGGAGAAAATTAAGCGAGAGAAAGTTCAGAAAAAGAGATGGTGGTGGGGGAGGACTTGGTCTCGCTATCTTCGATGCGTTTGGCAGGAGTCCTATCTATTCCTTTTATACTGAACCTATCAGCCGATACGTATGTCTACTTATATGTTATTAAGTACTTATAAATGATAAGTACAGTTTCCCCTTATCATTGCTTGAAGTGAGGGATAAAGCGTTTCACTATTTTCCCCTTTAATGTTTTTCCTTTACGGTCCTCTGTCCTTTTTTAAATATAGTTTTAGAAAAATGTATTTGTTTCTTAATAGTTGTAGTTCGAGAATTTTAATTAAATATTAATTATTTAGATTTTAATATTATTCTAATTATTAAATATAATTTTAGTTTTTTCATTATTTTGTACATATTAAATAATATTTTTTTCAATACAATGACAATATAAGTAATTTATATTATATTTAATATTATATAATTGTTTCCTTAATACTTGTGCACAATTCTAAAACGACATATATTAAGGAACGGAGAGAGTATTTCTTAGGCCTCACAACGGGACGGGTATGGTCTTGGGGATCATTCTCCATATCCATCCCGCCAATATGGACCTTATTCCTCGCCCCCACCCGACTATACTGTTTTAAAAATTGGGTTTCATTAGGGTCAGAATCGAACATGCCCATCAAATTTTGGAAAATTGACCGGCCTAGTATTTTCTATATAATTAATGAACATGGATATTTTAAAAGATATTGATATTTTCACATGATAATAATGAGTAGGACCCATGTTTATATAGGGGAGGCTCGTGTGAAATGTCATGCTTAAAATGTAAAAATATCAGTTCCTTATCTTAAGTGTTAAAAAATTATGTCAATGGAACGTATAATATTTCATCTGTCTTCAAAATATAATATTATTGTTAACTTTTTGAAATAAATTTTATGATATTTTAAAATTTAAAGTTCTCATAAATACATTTAATTCTAGCCAGCGTAATAGGAAATATTATGATTATCAAAACCTGTTATTAATTATAATATTTATTGTTTCTTAGTTTTTAATGAATTCTATCCATTTTAAATATATAATCGTTTTAAAGTGACTTTTAGAAATCAATAGTAATATTATAATTTTAACCAAAACAACATTTTTTTAGTACTGCAGTCAAATTTATACTATATATAGTACAATATTCAAATTTATATTATATATATTACTGTTGACAATAAATGCGTTTAGTGTGAAAATGTTTTTCTTTATGTGGTGGCACTTTATTATTATAAATTTCACTTGAGATAACAGGAATTGAATAATCTTTGACCAATAAAATGGTAATCTAATTATTTGGTATCGTGTACTATTTAAAATATCGTAAACAATCTCGGATATTTTTGAAAACAGTATTTTCACACGTAATTTGTTCTCGTAAGGAAGTAGAGTGGGTCCCATTTTTATATGAGAGAAGCACGTGTAGAAATATTAAAATTACGTGTGAAAATATCATTTCTCTGTATGTAGGTCTTATCAATTAAATTTTTAATAAGATTTATTAATTAATAATGAAATAAATCAATATTATGTAAACATATACAAGTTGTACACAAACTGGATAGGGATAAGGTAATATGTAGGTCCTACCAATTAAATTTTTGATAAGTTTTATTAATTAATATAATAAATAAGACCCATGTTATGTGAGTGATTTTTTTTGAAGTTTTGTGAAAATAACAATTCCTTCACTAGAATAAAGATGAAACATATCAAAAAAAATATAATTTAAGTAAAACATATGTTTTACGAAACTATAACATTAATATTGTAATTACTCTGTGATTATCATTAATAAATTTTTAGTAGTTTTATATGCACAAATTATATACAAACAAGTTATACATGTGAAAAAAAAATAGTATGTGTGACATTTAAATTATTGATAAGATTTAATACATTTAAATTGTACAGAAACAAAGAGAAAAAAAATAGGATGCGAGTCCTACCAATAAAATTATTAATAAAATTTATTAATAATAAATGAGATCCTATTAATGCCAGTAAGATATTTTAAAAATATCTAATTTTATTGTAAGAATTACAATTGACAATTACAGCTAATAAGAATCCTAATTACCCTAATTAAAATTTTAAGAAACTATAAAATATTCTTTGAATAAAGAGACGGTAGGAGAGAGAAAATTGAATTTTATGAGAGATTTTAAAATATTACAATAACGCGAATATATGCTGTAACGGGACACTAATATTGTGACTATTTATGTATTATCATTAATTAATCAATTGGGTAATTTTATGTATACAAATTATACACTAATAATTGTGTATATAAAATAAAGTAGTACATGAGTCGTATCATTTAAATTATTGATAAGGTTTTATTAATTTTTAAGTAATTATTTTTACACAAACTATGTACAATAACATAGAGAAACAAAAAAGTAGTATATGAGTCCTATTAATTAAATTATTGATAAGATTTATTAACATTTTACATATATTTTTTTTACAATATTAAATGTAGGAAAATATTGTTTGTGCATGATTTGGGCACATAAAATAATAAGAGTAATTTTTTACTATTTAATACATTTAATAATATTTGTGCACACTTGTTTATACACGGTGAATTGTATACATGCGTGCTTTACAATTTTATTTCATAATTTATTGTGAAAATACTTTTGACAAAAATACATAAAATAATGAATTCGTTACATGTATAACAATATTCTCTCATTCAATTTGATTTCTCTTTTTCAATGTTTGTGGTGTAAATACATATTTCTCCGTCTTCAAAAAAATGAATAAAAAGAAGGGACTTCTTAATATGTGTCCTTAGGACACATGCTAAGCACACATTTTAAAAGAATATTCTTTTGAACTGTGTGCATATTCCCTTGATTTCTGTATTTCTATCAAATTCAAGAAAATATGCACATAATTCAAGAAAATATTCCCTGTGCTTAGCATGTGCCCTAAGGGTATATGTTAAGAAATTCCTAAAAAGAATATAAAAAAATTTAAATTTATTTTAGTGATCTCACAATATTACATAAATAATGAGTATTTTATTTTTATATTAATAGACCTCATTAAATGACTAAATTATTTTCACTTTATATATTTTATATCATATTTTTAAAGATAAAAATATTTATATATGTAGTCATTATTTTAAAAACAGAGGGAGTACAATGTAAATTTACCCCTTGGCAATTAATTAATATAATCATAGATGACAAGCACTCATCAAGTGGCCGACGTTCAAATAATTCCCAATATTTTATATTGTTGCCCTTTGCAGTGCGAGTATTTGCAAATTATAATTTAAAAATTTAAATTTTGTCCAAGTGTTTATTTTTTGGTTTTTTTTAAGGAATAAAAATAGTATAGTGATAGCACTGAGTGATAAGTGGACGTCTGCTTATCATTGCGTGAAGTGGGATAAAGTATTGGAGAGAGAGTAGCGGATTTGAAAATGAGGATTCAAATCTAGTTGAATATTCGCGTTCGGTTACGTATTAGGCGTGCGTGCGGACTGTCGCTTTCGTCCGCATTTAATAAAAAGAGATCATCTCGTGAGATTTTCAACTTTTATCGTTCTCGGTTTAATTCTATCTGACTGAATTGCTGTCAGTGTGTGTTGAAGCCACGCGCTGAGCTTACGTTGTATCACGGGATAAGGTGGACCCCACCCCGTTCTTGTCTACCATAAGTCGATAATACGTTGGGAACTCGTCAAATTACTTGTCTTCTTACCCTTTCTTTTTTTTTTAAAACCTATATCATAATTACAATTCAACTTCTCATTTTCTTTTAATTTCTAAATATAAATTATTATTAATTTTTAAAAATTAATTTAAAATATTTTTATATTTAAAATTAATTTTTTTTAATTTTAATCAATATAATGACGAATAAGAAGTATTATTCATTAATAAATTTTATTTTTTTTATAATTTTTTAATAAATCATTACAATTATGAGTTTAAATATTTTCATATTGACTTTCAAAGGTAAATAATTATATTATAATTTGGAACAAATATATATGTTATTACCATTCATTATTAACAAAAAAAAACTTCATTATTCCGGTTTTACTTCTCATAATTGTCTTTTTGTGGTCAAATTGCAATTTTAAGATTAATTATTAAACAAATGTATCAAAAAAATTTAAATCAAATAAGTTGATTTTTGATAGTAGATTCGGTATACTTTTTATACGATAATAATTTTGTGTTTATATTTAATAAATTTTAGAATAAATTTTTAATTCTAAATAAAGTTAATTTGATTATAAAAAAATTACTACTTAGTAACAAATATATGGCCCTTCTTTTTATGGTAGGGAAGGAGAAGTAAGACTTGTTGATTGACAATGAAATGAAAAAAACATAACTGATTTTGTAATATATATAATTAAATTAAATTTTGACTACCACCCACCATCATCAATCACGACCGCATACATCTCTCCTTCATCCCTACGGATATCCGATACACTATTTACTTAATTTCACTTGCTTGATCATATTTTATAGATTAAAATATTAGTTTGACTATGTATTGCTACATCAAATTATAAATACAAAATTTATTAACTTATAAAATTGATATAAATTATAGGATGACTTCATTTATTACATATCTATCTATCTAAAATATTATCATTAATATTTATTCACTTATCTGATAATCAAATAGTCGACGCAATATTTTATAGATTAAGATATAAGTCTTGCTATGTATTGCGATACATCTACGTGAAATTATAAATACAAAATTTATGAGAATACATAAAATTGATATAAGTTATAGGATGACTTCACTTATTACACATCTATCTAAAAAGGTTATCACTACTATTTATCCACATAACTGACAATCAAATATCGACGTAAACTTTTACAATATATACTATATTTTAAAAATATTCAAATTTTATTTGACTTAGGGGCTGTTTGTTTAAGACTGAATACATCTGAATGGCTGAATGACTGAATCGATCAGCCATTAAATGCGTTGTTTAGAAAA
>JAINUT010001901.1:0-16350 GCA_020205555.1 Panax stipuleanatus | reverse complement strand
TCTTTTATCGTGTTTTGTAAAAAATATATAAAAAAGAGTGCAACACGAGGACTTCCTAGGGGGTCTCCCATTATAGTACTACTCTCGCCCAAGCACGCTTAACTTCGGAGTTCTGATGGGATCCGGTGCATTAGTGCTGGTATGATCGCACCCGTTAGGATTCTCCATTTTTATTCTTATAATTCGACTTATGAGTGGGACGTAGCGACATTTGCGTCGTGAATGCGCTTTATCGAGATATTTTCACTAGAACAAACTAGGGGTGGCCAACTGTAAAAATCGCTCAAACCGGGTCGGTACCGAAATTTGTCAAATTTCAGTACTGATAGCGGTACCGGTTGGACCAGTATAACGGACCGTTCGGTACAGGTTTTTACCGAATAAATATCAAAAATTAATAAAATTATTATTTTATTATTATTAATTATTTTATAATAAATAAATAAAAATTAGTAAACCGGTATATACCTGTATGGTTCGTTAAAACCGAACCATAAAAACTCGGTACCGAAACCGGTATCAAAAAACCGATATATACCGATTTTTTTGTACCAAAACCGGACCGGTTATTTTTGTACCGACCCAGACCGGTTCGGACCGGTCCGAAAAAATTAGACAATTATGTACCCATCCCTAGTACAACGTTTTCATTTAACCGTGTCTCGCCAAATGGTACAATATTTAAAAATTGGCGCACAATGAGTACTTCCATGGGGGTCACTCATTTCTATTACTACTCTCGCCCCAAGCACGCTTGACTTCGGGTCAGTTCTGATGGGATTTCCGGTTGCATTAGTGGCTGGTAATGATCGCGCCCGTTAAGATTTTCAATATTTATTCCTATATTTGACATATGGTGGGGCGTAGCGACATTTACGCGTCTTTGTGCGTTACCGAGGACACGTTCTCTAGTACGACGAGTCTTTTAGCTTGTTTCGTAAAAAAATATAAAAAGGGTGCAACACGAGGACTTCCCAGGGGGTAACCCCATCCTAGTACTACTCTCGCCTCAAGCCGCTTTACTTCGGAGTATCTGATGGGATCCGGTGTATTAGTGCTGGTATGATCGCACCCGTTAGGATTCTCCCATTTTTATTCCTATAAATCGACATATGGGTGGGACGTAGCGACATTTGCGTCGTGAATGCCGCGTTTATCTAGATATTTTCAGTAGAACAAACTAGGGGTGGGCAACTGGTAAAAATCGGCCTGAACCGCTGGGGGGGTTTTCATTACCAAAATTTGACAAATTTCGGTACCGATTAGCTGGTACCGGTTGGACCCGGGTATAACGTTACCGTTCGGTACCTGGTTTTTTTTACCGAATACATATCAAAATTATTAAAATTATATAATTATTAGTATTATATTTTTTTCTGATTACTATAATGATATTTTATTATTATTATTAATTATTTTTTAATAAATAAATAAAAATTAAAAAACCGGTATATACCGGTATGGTTCGTTTAAATCGAACCATAATAACTCGGTACCGAAATCGGTATCAAAAAACTGATATATATCGATTTTTTTGTACAAAAACCTGACCAAATATTTTTGTACCGAAACAACACCGACCGTCGGATACGTCCGGAACCACTGGTCGAAAAAAATAGAAGAATTATGACCCACAAAAGGACACAAACGCTTTCCTTTCAACCGTGTCTCGCAAACCAATTATATAAATGTGGCGCAACACGAGGACTTCCCAGTGGGTCACTCATTCTAGTACTTACTCTCGCCCAAGCACGCTCGACTTCGGAGTTCTATAGGATTCGGTGCATTAGTGCTGGTATGATCGCACCCGTTTAAACATTTTAATTTATTCCTATATTTTGACATATTGGGGGGCGTAGCGGACATTTGCAGTCGGTGTATGCGCGTTTACCAAGACACGTTCACTAGTACGAACGATTCTTTTATCGTGTTTCGTAAAAAATATATAAAAAAAGGGTACAACACGAGGACTTTTCCAGGGGGGTCACCCATCCTAGTACTACTTCTCGCCCAAGCACGCTTAACTTCGAGTTCTGATGGGATCCGTGCATAGTGCTGGTATGATCGCACCCGTTAGGATTTTCCATTTTTATTCCTATAAATCGACGTATGGGTGGGACGTAGCGACATTTGCGTTGTGAATGCGCGTTTATCGAGATATTTTTACTAGAACAAACTAGAGGTGCCCAACTAGTAAAAATCAGCTCGGACAGGGTAGGTACCGAAATTTGTCAAATTTCAGTACAGATAGCGGTACCGGTTGGACAGGTATAACGGACCGTTCGATACTAGTTTTTACCGAATAAATATCAAAAATTAATAAACTTATTATTTTTTTATTATTATTATTATTATAAATATTTTGTTTTTATTATTAATTATTTTTTAATAAATAAATAAAAATTAGAAAACCGGTATATACCCGTATGGTTCGTTAAAATCGAACAATAAAAACTCGGTACCGAAACCGGTATCAAAAAATCGATATATACCGATTTTTTTGTACCGAAACCGGACCGATTATTTTTGTACCGACCCGACCGGTTCGGACTGGTCTGAAAAAATAGAAAATTATGTCCATCCCTAGTACAAACGTTTTTTTAACCGTGTCTCCCAAAAAATATATAAAATTGGCGCAACATGAGGACTTCCCCGGGGGTCACTCATTCTAGTACTACTCTCGCCCAAGCACGTTCGACTTCGGAGTTCTGATGGGATCCGGTGCATTAGTGCTGGTATGATCGCACCCGTTAAAATTTTGAATTTTTATTCCTATATTTTGACATATTGGTGGGGCGTAGCGATATTTGCGTCGTGTATACGCGTTTACCGAGACACGTTCACTAGTACGAACGATTCTTTTATCGTGTTTCGTAAAAAATATATAAAAAAGGGTGCAACACGAGGACTTCCCAGGGGGTCACCCATCCTAGTACTACTCTCGCCCAAGAACACTTAACTTCGGAGTTCTGATGGGACGTAGCGACATTTGGGTCGTGAATGTGCGTTTATCGTGATATTTTCACTAGAACAAACTAGGGGTGGCCAACAAGTAAAAATCGGCTCAAACCGGGTCGGTACCGAAATTTGTCAAACTTCAGTATAGATAGCGATACCGGTTGGACTGGTATAACGGACCGTTCGGTACTGGTTTTTACCGAATAAATATCAAAAATTAATAAATTTATTATTTTATAATAATAATTATTATTATTATTAATATAATTTTTTCTATTATTATAATCAATATTTTATTAATATTATTAATTATTTTTTAATAAATAAATAAAAATTAGAAAACCGGTATATACCCGTATGGTTCGTTAAAACCGAACCATAATAACTCAGTACCGAAACCGGTATCAAAAACCGATATATATCATTTTTTTTGTACAGAAATCGCACCGATTATTTTTGTACCGAAACGACACCGACCAGTTCGGACCGGTCCGAAAAAATAAAAAATTATGTCCATCCCAAGTACAAATGTTTTCTTTCACCGTGTCTCGCAAAAAATATATAAAATTGGCGCAACACGAGGACTTCCCAGGGGGTCAATCATTCTAGTACTACTCTCGCCCAAGCACGCTTGACTTCGGAGTTCTAATGGGATCCGGTGCATTAGTGCTGGTATGATCTCACCCGTTAAAATTTTCAATTTTTATTCCTATATTTTGACATATTGGTGGGGCGTAGCGACATTTGCGTCGTGTATACGCGTTTACCGAGACACGTTCACTAGTACGAACGATTCTTTTATCGTGTTTTGTAAAAAATATATAAAAAAGGGTACAACACGAGGATTTCCCAAGGGGTCACCCATCCTAGTACTACTCTCGCCCAAGCACGCTTCACTTCGGAGTTCTGATGGGATACGGTGCATTAGTGTTGGTATGATCGCACCCGTTAGGATTCTCCATTTTTATTCCTATAAATCGACATATGGGTGGGACGTAGCGATATTTTCGTCGTGAATGCGCGTTTATCGAGATATTTTTACTAGAACAAACTACGGATGCCCAACTAGTAAAAATCGACTCGAACCGGGTCGGTACCGAAATTTGTCAAATTTCAGTAGAGATAGCGGTACCGGTTGAACCGGTACAACGGACCGTTCGGTACTGGTTTTTACCGAATAAATATCAAAAATTAATAAGTTTATTATTTTATTTTTATTATTATTATTATTATTATTATTATTATTATTATTATTATTATAAATATTTTATAATTATTATTAATTATTGTTTAATAAATAAATAAAAATTAGAAAACCGGTATATACCCGTATGGTTCGTTAAAACCGAACCATAAAAACTCGGTACCGAAACCGGTATCAAAAAACCGATATATACCGATTTTTTTGTACCGAAACCAGACCGGTTATTTTTGTGCCGACACGACCGGTTCGGACCGGTCTGAAAAAATAGAAAATTATGTCCATCCCTAGTACAAACGTTTTCTTTAACCGTGTCTCCCAAAAAATAGATAAAATTGCCGCAACATGAGGACTTCCCCGGGGGTCACTTATTCTAGTATTACTCTCGCCCAATCACGCTTGACTTCGGAGTTCTGATGGGATCCGGTGCATTAGTGCTGGTATGATCGCGCCCGTTAAGATTTTCAATTTTTATTCCTATATTTTGACATATTGGTGGGGCGTAGCGACATTTACGTCGTCTTTGCGCGTTTACCGAGACACGTTCACTTGTACGAACGATTCTTTTATCGTGTTTCGTAAAAAATATATAAAAAAGGGTGCAACACGAGGACTTCCCAGGGGGTAATCCATCCTAGTACTACTCTCGCCCAAGCACGCTTTACTTCGGAGTTCTGATGGGATCCGGTGTATTATTGCTGGTATGATCGCACCCGTTAGGATTCTCCATTTTTATTCTTATAAATCGACATATGGGTGGGACGTAGCGACATTTGCGTCGTGAATGCGCGTTTATCGAGATATTTTTACTAGAAAAAACTAGGGGTGGGCAACTGGTAAAAATCGGCCTGAACCGGGTCGATATCGAAATTTGACAAATTTTGTTACCGATAGCGGTACCGGTTGGACCGGTATAACGTACCGTTTGGTACTGGTTTTTATCGAATAAATATCAAAAATTAATAAAATTAATAATTTATTATTATAATTATTATTTTTTCTAATACTATAATCAATATTTTATTATTATTATTACTTATTTTTTAATAAATAAATAAAAATTAAAAAACTGGTATATACCCGTATGGTTCGTTAAAACCAAACCATAATAACTCGGTATCGAAACCGGTATCAAAAAATCGATATATATCGATTTTTTTGTACAGAAACTGGACCGGTTATTTTTATACCGAAACGACACCGACCGGTTCTGACCGGTCTGAAAAAATAGAAAATTATGTCCATCCCAAGTACAAACGTTTTCTTTCACCGTGTCTCGTAAAAAATATATAAAATTGGCGAAACACGAGGACTTCCCAGGGGGTCACTCATTCTAGTACTACTCTAGCCCAAGCACGCTCGACTTCGGAGTTCTGATGGGATCCGGTGCATTAGTGCTGGTATGATCGCACCCGTTAAAATTTTCAATTTTTATTCCTATATTTTGACATATTGGTGGGGCGTAGCGACATTTGCGTCGTGCATGCGCGTTTACCGAGACACGTTCACTAGTACGAACGAATCTTTTATCGGGTTTCGTAAAAAATATATAAAAAAGGGTTCAACACGAGGACTTCCCAGGGGGTCACCCATCCTAGTAATACTCTCGCCCAAGCACGCTTTACTTCGGAGTTCTGATGGGATCCGGTGTATTAGTGCTGGTATGATCGCACCCGTTAGGATTCTTCATTTTTATTCCTATAAATCGACATATGGGTGGGACGTAGCGACATTTGCGTCGTGAATGCGCGTTTGTCGAGATATTTTCAGTAGAACAAACTAGGGGTGGGTAACTGGTAAAAATCGGCCGAACCGGGTCGATACGAAATTTGCCAAATTCTGATACCGATAACGGTACCAGTTGGACCGGTATAACAGACCGTTTGGTAATAGTTTTTACTGAATAAATTTCAAAAATTAATAAAATTATTTATTATTATTATTATTATTATTATTTTTTTCTATTACTATAATCAATATTTTATTATTATTATTAATTATTTTTTAATAATTAAATAAAAATAAGAAAACCGGTATATACCAGTATGGTTCGTTAAAACCGAACCACAAAAACACGGTACCGAAACCGGTATCAAAAAACCGATATATATCAATTTTTTTATACAGAAACCGGATCGGTTATTTTTGTACCGAACCGACACCGATCGGTTCGGACCGGTCCGAAAAAATAGAAAATTATGTCCATCCCAAGTACAAACTTTTTCTTTCACCGTGTCTCGCAAAAAATATATAAAATTGGCGCAAAACGAGGACTTCCCAGGGGATCACCCATTCTAGTACTACTCTCGCCTAAGCACGCTCGACTTCGGAGTTCTGATGGGATCCGGTGCATTAGTGCTGGTATGATCGTACCCGTTAAAATTTTCAATTTTTATTCCTATATTTTGACATATTGGTGGGGCGTAGCGACATTTGCGTCGTGTATGCGCGTTTACCGAGACACGTTCACTAGTACGAACGATTCTTTTATCGTGTTTCGTAAAAAATATATAAAAAAGGGTGCAACACGAGGACTTCCCAAGGGGTCACCCATCCTAGTACTACTCTCGCCCAAGCACGCTTTACTTCGGAGTTCTGATGGGATCCGGTGTATTAGTGCTGGTATGATCGCACCCGTTAGGATTCTCCAATTTTATTCCTATAAATCGACATATGGGTGGGACGTAGCGACATTTGCATCGTGAATGCGCGTTTATCGATATATTTTCAGTAGAACAAACTAGGGGTGTGCAACTTGTAAAAATCGGCCAGAACCCGGTCGATACCGAAATTTGCCAAAATTCGGTACCGATAGCGGTACCGATTGGACCGGTATAACAGACCGTTTGGTACTAGTTTTTACCGAATAAATATCAAAAATTAATAAAATTATTAATTATTTATTATTATTATTATTATTATTATTATTTCTATTACTATAATCAATATTTTATTATTATTAATAATTATTTTTTAATAATTAAATAAAAATTAGAAAACCGGTATATACCCGTATGGTTCGTTAAAATCGAACCATAAAAACTCGGTACCGAAACCGGTATCAAAAAACCGATATTTATCAATTTTTTTATACAGAAACCGGACCGGTTATTTTTGTACCGAACCGACCGGTTCGGACCGGTCCGAAAAAATAGAAAATTATGTCCATCCCAAGTACAAACGTTTTCTTTCACCGTGTCTCGCAAAAAATATATAAAATTGGCGCAACACGAGGACTTCCCAGGGGGTCACTCGTTCTAGTACTACTCTCGCCCAAGCATGCTCGACTTCGGAGTTCTGATGGAATCCGGTGCATTAGTGCTGGTATGATCGCTCCCATTAAAATTTTCAATTCTTATTCCTATATTTTGATATATTGGTGGGATGTAGCGACATTTGCGTCGTGTATGCGCGTTTACCGAGGCACATTCACTAGTACGAACGATTCTTTTATCGTGTTTCGTAAAAAATATATAAAATTGGCGCACCACGAGGACTTCCCAGGGGGTCACTCATTCTAGTACTACTCTCGCCCAAGCATGCTCGACTTCGGAGTTCTGATGGGATCCGGTGCATTAGTGCTGGTATGATCGCACCCGTTAAAATTTTCAATTTTTATTCCTATATTTTGACATATTGGTGGGGCGTAGCGACATTTGCGTCGTGTATGCGCGTTTACCGAGATACGTTCACTAGTACGAACGATTCTTTTATCGTGTTTCGTAAAAAATATATAAAAAAGGGTGCAACACGAGGACTTCCCAGGGGGTCACCCATCCTAGTACTACTCTCGCCCAAGCACGCTTAACTTCGGAGTTCTGATGGGATCCGGTGCATTAGTTCTGGTATGATCGCACCCGTTAAAATTTTCAAATTTTATTCCTATATTTTGACATATTGGTGGGGCGTAGCGACATTTGCGTCGTGTATGCGTGTTTACCGAGACACGTTCACTAGTACGAACGATTCTTTTATCGTGTTTCGTAAAAATTATATAAAAAAAGGTGCAACACGAGGACTTCCTAGGGGGTCACCCATCCTAGTACTACTCTCGCCCAAGCACGCTACACTTCGGAGTTCTGATGGGATCCGGTGCATTAGTGCTGGTATGATCGCACCCGTTAGGATTCCCCATTTTTATTCCTATTATTCGACATATGAGTGGGACGTAGCTACATTTGCGTCGTGAATGCGCTTTTATCGAGATATTTTCACTAGAACAAACTAGGGGTGGCCAACTAGTAAAAATCGGCTCGAACCGGGTCGGTACCGAAATTTATCAAATTGCAGTACAGATAGCGGTACCGGTAGGACTGGTATAACGGACCGTTCGGTACTGGTTTTTATCGAATAAATATCAAAAATTAATAAATTTATTATTTTATTATTATTATTATTATTATTATTATTATAAATATTTTATTATTATTATTAATTATTTTATAATAAATAAATAAAAATTAGTAAACCGGTATATATCCGTATAGTTCGTTAAAACCGAACCATAAAAACTCGGTACCGAAACCGATATCAACAAACCGATATATACCGATTTTTTTGTACCGAAATCGGTCCGATTATTTTTGTACCGACCCGATCGGTTCGGACCGATCCGAAAAAATAGAAAATTATGTCCATCCCTAATACAAACGTTTTCTTTAACCGTGTCTCCCAAAAAATTTTTAAAATTGGCGCAACATGAGTACTTCCCCGGGGGTCACTCATTCTATTACTGCTCTCGCCCAAGAACACTTGACTTCGGAGTTCTGATGGGATCCGTTGCATTAGTGCTGGTATGATCGCACCCGTTAAGATTTGCAATATTTATTCCTATATTTTGACATATTGGTGGGGCGTAGCGACATTTACGTCGTCTTTGCGCGTTTACCGAGACACGTTCACTAGTACGAACGATTCTTTTATCGTGTTTCGTAAAAAATATAAAAAAAGGGTGCAACACGAGGACTTCCCAGGGGGTCACCCATCTTAGTACTCTCGCCCAACCACGCTTTACTTCGGAGTTCTGATCGGATCCGGTGCATTAGTGCTGGTATGATCGCACCCGTTAGGATTCTCCATTTTTATTCTTATAAATCGACATATAGGTTAGACGTAGCGATATTTGCGTCGTGAATGCGCGTTTATCGAGATATTTTCAGTAGAACAAACTAGGGGTGGGCAACTGATAAAAATCGGCCCGAACCGGGTTGATACCGAAATTTGCCAAATTCCGGTACCGATAGCGGTACCGGTTGGACCGGTATAACAGACCGTTCGGTACTAGTTTTTACCGAATAAATATCAAAAATTAATAATACTATTTTTTTATTAATATTATTTTTTCTATTACTATAATAAATATTTAATTATTGTTATTAATTAATTTTTAATAAATAAATAAAAAATAGAAAACCGGTCTATACCCGTATAGTTCGTTAAAACCGAACTATAAAAACTCGTTACTGAAACCGGTATCAAAAAACCGATATATACTGATTTTTTTGTACCGAAAACGGACCGGTTATTTTTGTACCGACCCGACCGGTTGTGACCGGTCCGAAAAAATTAAAAATTATGTCCATCCCTAGTACAAACGTTTTCTTTAACAGTGTCTCCCAAAAAATATATAAAATTGGCGCAACACGAGGACTTCCCAGGGGGTCACTCATTCTAGTACTACTCTCGCCCAAGCACGCTCGAATTCGGAGTTCTGATGGGATCCGGTGCATTAATGCTGGTATGATCGCACCCGTTAAAATTTTCAATTTTTATTCCTATATTTTGACATATTGGTGGAGCGTAGCGACATTTGCGTCGTGTATGCGCGTTTACCAAGTCACGTTTACTAGTACGAACGATTCTTTTATCGTGTTTCGTAAAAAATATATAAAAAAGGGTGCAACACGAGGACTTCCCAGGGGGGTCACCCATCCTAGTACTACTCTCGCCCAAGCACGCTTAACTTCGGAGTTTTGATGGGATCCGGTGCATTAGTGCTGGTATGATCGCACCCGTTAGGATTCTCCATTTTTATTCCTATAATTCGACATATGGGTGGGACGTAGCGACATTTGCGTTGTGAATGCGCGTTTATCGAGATATTTTCACTAGAACAAACTAGGGGTGGCCAACTAGTAAAAATCGGCTCGAACCGGGTCGGTACCGAAATTTGTCAATTTTCGGTACAGATAGCGGTACCGGTTGGACCGGTATAACGGACTGTTCGGTACTGGTTTTTAACAAATAAATATTAATAAATTTATTATTTTATTTTTATTATTATTATTATTATTATTATTATTATTATTATTATTTCTATTATTATAATCAATATTTTATTATTATTATTAATTATTTTTTAATAAATAAATAAAAATTAAAAAACACCGTATACCCGTATGGTTTGTTAAAACCGAACCATAAAAACTCGGTACCGAAATCGGTATCAAAAAACTGATATATACCGATTTTTTTGTACCGAAATCGGGCCGGTTATTTTTGTACCGATCCGACCGGTTCGGACCAGTCCAAAAAAAAAGAAAATTATGTTCATCCCTAGTACAAACGATTTCTTTAACCGTGTCTCGCAAAAAATATATAAAATTGGCACAACATAAGGACTTCCCCGGGGGTCACTCATTCTAGTACTACTCTCGCCCAAGCACGTTTGACTTCAGAGTTCTGATGGGATCCGGTGCATTAGTGCAGGTATGATCGTACACGTTAAGATTTTCAATTTGTATTCCTATATTTTGACATATTGGTGGGGCGTAGCGACATTTAAGTCGTCTTTGCGCGTTTACCGAGACATGTTCACTAGTACGAACGATTCTTTTATCGTGTTTCGTAAAAAATATAAAAAAAAGGGTGCAACACGAGGACTTCCCAAGGACCCATCCTAGTACTACTCTCACCCAAGCACGCTTTATTTCGGAGTTCTGATGGGATCGGGTGCATTAGTGCTGGTATGATCGCACCTGTTAGGATTCCCCATTTTTATTCCTATAAATCGACATATGGGTGGGACGTAGCGACATTTGCGTCGTGAATGCGCGTTTATCGAGATATTTTCTGTAGAACAAACTAGGGGTGGGCAACTAGTAAAAATCGGGCCGAACCGAGTCGATACCGAAATCTGGCAAATTTCGGTGCCGATAGCGGTACCGGTTGGACCGGTATAACAGATCGTTCGGTATTAGTTTTTACTGAATAAATATCGAAAATTAATAAAATTAATATTTTATTATTATTATTTTTTTTTCTATTACTATAATCAATATTTTATTATTATTATTAATAATTTTTTAATAATTAAATAAAAATTAGAAAACCGGTATATACCCGTATGGTTCGTTAAAACCGAACCACAAAAACTCGGTACCAAAACCGGTGTCAAAAAACCGATATATATCGATTTTTTTGGACAGAAACCGGACCGGTTATTTTTGTACCGACCCGACTGGTTCTGACCAGTCCGAAAAAATAGAAAATTATGTCCATCCCTAGTACAAACGTTTTCTTTAACCGTGTATCGCAAAAAATATATAAAATTGGCGCAACATGAGAACATCCTCGAGGGTCACTCATTCTAGTACTACTCTCGCCCAAGCACGCTTGACTTCGGAGTTCTGATGGGATCCGGTGCATTAGTGCTGGTATGATCGTACCTGTTAAGATTTTCAATTTGTATTCCTATATTTTGACATATTGGTGGGGCGTAGCGACATTTACGTCGTCTTTGCGCGTTTACCGAGACACGTTCACTAGTACGAATAATTCCTTTATAGTGTTTCGTAAAAAATATATAAAAAAAGGGTGCAACACGAGTACTTCCACAGGGGGTCACCCATCCTAGTACTACTCTCGCCCAAGCACGCTGAACGTCGGAGTTCTGATGGAATCCGGTGCATTAGTGCTGGTATGATCGCACCCGTTAAGATTCTCCATTTTTATTCTTATAATTCGACATATGGGTGGGACGTAGCGACATTTGCGTCGTGAATGCGCGTTTATCGAGATAATTTCACTAGAACAAACTAGGGGTGGCCAACTATTTAAAATCGGCTCGAACCGGGTCGGTACCGAAATTTGTCAATTTTCGGTACAGATAGCGGTACCGGTTGGACCGGTATAACGGACTGTTCGGTACTGGTTTTTAACGAATAAATATTAATAAATTTATTATTTTATTATTATTATTATTATTTTTTTCTATTATTATAATCAATATTTTATTATTATTATTAATTATTTTTTAATAAATAAATAAAAATTAGAAAACACCGTATACCCGTATGGTTCGTTAAAACCGAACCATAAAAACTCGGTACCGAAACCGGTACCAAAAAACCGATATATACCGATTTTTTTGTACCGAAATCGGGCCGGTTATTTTTGTACCGACCCGACCGGTTCGGACCAGTCCAAAAAAATAGAAAATTATGTCCATCCCAAGTACAAACGTTTTCTTTCACCGTGTCTCGCAAAAAATATATAAAATTGGCGCAACATGAGGACTTCCCCGGGGGTCACTCATTCTAGTACTACTCTCGCCCAAGCACGCTTGACTTCATAGTTCTGATGGGATCCGGTGCATTAGTGCAGGTATGATCGTACACTTTAAGATTTTCAATTTGTATTCCTATATTTTGACATATTGGTGGGGCGTAGCGACATTTACGTCGTCTTTGCGCGTTTACCGAGACACGTTCACTAGTACGACGATTCTTTTATCGTGTTTCGTAAAAAATATATAAAAAAGGGTGCAACACGAGGACTTCCCAAGGGGTCACCCATCCTAGTACTACTCTCGCCCAAGCACGCTTTAATTTCGGAGTTCTGATGGATCCGGTGCATTAGTGCTGGTATGATCGCACCCGTTAGGATTCTCCATTTTATTCCTATAAATCGACATATGGGGGGGGACGTAGAGACATGTTGCGTCGTGAATGCGCTTTTAATCGAGATAATTTTCACTAGAACAAACTAGGGGTGGCCAACTATTAAAAATCGGCTCGAACCGGGTCGGTACCGTAATTTGCCAAATTTCAGTACAGATAGCGGTACCGGTTGGACCGGTATAACAGACCGTTCGGTACTGGTTTTTACCGAATAAATATCAAAAATTAATAAATTTATTATTTTATTATTATTATTATTATTATAATAAATATTTTATTATTATTATTAATTATTTTTTAATAAATAAATAAAAATTAGAAAACCAGGTATATACCCGTATGGTTCGTTAAAACCGAACCATATAAACTCGGTACCGAAATCGGTAGTCAAAAAACCGATATATCGATTTTTTTGTACAGAAACCGGACCGGTTATTTTTGTACCGAACCCGACCGGTTCGGACCGGTCCGAAAAAATTATAAAATTATGTCCATCCCAAGTACAAACGTTTTCTTTCACCGTGTCTCGCAAAAAATATATAAAATTGGCGCAGCACGAGGACTTCCCTGGGGGTCACTCATTCTAGTACTACTCTCGCCCAAGCACGCTCGACTTCGGAGTTCTGATGGGATCCGGTGCATTAGTGCTGGTATGATCGCACCCGTTAAAATTTTCAATTTTTATTCCTATATTTTGACATATTGGTGGGGCGTAGCGACATTTGCGTCGTGTATGCGTTTACCGAGACATGTTCACTAGTACGAACGATTCTTTTATCGTGTTTCGTAAAAATATATAAAAAGGGTGCAACACGAGGACTTCCCAGGGGGTCACCCATCCTAGTACTACTCTCGCCCAAGCACGCTTAACTTCGGAGTTCTGATGGGATCCGGTGCATTAGTGCTGGTATGATCGCACCCGTTAGGATTCTCCATTTTTATTCCTATAATTCGACATATGGGTGGGACGTAGCGACATTTGCGTCGTGAATGCGCGTTTATCGAGATATTTTCACTAGAACAAACTAGGGGTGGCCAACTTGTAAAAATCGACTCGAACCGGGTCGGTACCGAAATTGTCAAATTTCGGTACAGATAGCGGTACCGGTTGGACCGGTATAACGGACCGTTCGGTACTGGTTTTTAACGAATAAATATCAAAAATTAATAAATTTATTATTTTATTATTATTATTATTATTATAAATATTTTATTATTATTATTAATTATTTTTTAATAAATAAATAAAAATTTGAAAACCGTATATACCCGTATGGTTTTAAAACCGAACCATAAAAACTCGGTACCGAAATCGGTATCAAAAAACCGATATATACCGATTTTTTTGTACCAAATCGGACCGGTTATTTTTGTACCGACCCGACCGGTTCGGACCGTTCCGAAAAAATAGAAAATTATGTCCATCCCTAGTACAACCGTTTTTTTAACCGTGTCTCGCAAAAATATATAAAATTGGAGCAACAAGAGACTTCCCAAGGGGTCACTCATTCAGTACTACTCTCGCCCAAGCACGCTTGACTTCGGAGTTCTGATGGGATCCGGCATTAGTGCTGGTATGATCGCACCCGTTAAGATTTTCAATTTTTATTTCTATATTTTGACATATTGGTGGGGCGTAGCGACATTTACGTCGTCTTTGCGCGTTTACCGAGACACGTTCACTAGTACGAACGATTCTTTTATCATGTTTCGTAAAAATATATAAAAAAGGTGCAACACGAGGACTTCCCAGGGGTCACCCATCCTAGTACTACTCTCGCCCAAGCACGCTTAACTTCGAGTTCTGATGGGATCGGTGCATTAGTGATGGTATGATCGCACCCGTTAGGATTCTCCATTTTTATTCCTATAAATCGACATATGGGTGGGACGTAGCGACATTTGCGTCGTGAATGCGCGTTTATCGAGATATTTTCACTAGAACAAACTAGGGGTGGCCAACTGGTAAAAATCCCCGAACCGGGTCGATACCGAAATTTGCCAAATTCTGGTACCGATAGCGGTACCGGTTGGACCGGTATAACAGACCGTTCGGTACTAGTTTTTACCGAATAAATATCAAAAATTAATAAAATTATTTATTATTATTATTATATTATTATTATTTTTTCTATTACATATCATATTTTATTATTATTATTAATTTTTTAATAATTAAATAAAAATTAGAAAACGGTATATACCCGTATGGTTCGTTAAAACCGAACCACAAAAACCGGTACCGAAACCGGTATCAAAAAACCGATATATATCGATTTTTTTGTACAGAAACCGGACCGGTTATTTTTGTACCGACCACGGTTCGGACCGTCCGAAAAAATAAAAATTATGTCCATCCCAAGTACAAACGTTTTCTTTCACCGTGTCTCGCAAAAAATATATAAATTGGCGAACAGGAGACTTCCCGGGGGTCACTCATTCTAGTACTACTCTCGCCCAAGCACGCTTGACTTCGGAGTTCTGATGGGATCCGATGCATTAGTGCTGGTATGATCGCATCCGTTAGGATTCTCCATTTTTATTTCTATAATTCGACATATGGGTGGGACGTAGCGACATTTGCATCGTGAATGCGCGTTTATCAAGATATTTTCACTAGAACAAACTAGGGGTGGCCATCTATTAAAAATCGGCTCAAACCGGGTCGGTACCGAAATTTGTCAAATTTCAGTACAGATAGCGGTACCGGTTGGACCGGTATAACGGACCGTTCGGTACTGGTTTTTACCGAATAAATATCAAAAATTAATAAATTTATTATTTTATTATTATTATTATTATTATTATAATCAATATTTTATTATTATTATTAATTATTTTTTAATAAATAAATAAAAATTAGAAAACCAGTATATACCCGTATGGTTCGTTAAAACCGAACCATAAAAACTCGGTACCGAAATCGGTATTAAAAAATCGATATATACCGATTTTTTTGTACCGAAATCGGATCGGTTATTTTTGTACCGACCCGACCGGTTCGGACCGGTCCAAAAAAATAGAAAATTATGTCCATCCCTAGTACAAACGATTTCTTTAACCGTGTCTCGCAAAAAATATATAAAATTGGCGCAACAAGAGGACTTCCCCGGGGGTCACTCATTCTAGTACTACTCTCGCCCAAGCACGTTTGACTTAGGAGTTCTGATGGGATCCGGTGCATTAGTGTAGGTATGATCGCACCCGTTAAGATTTTCAATATTTATTCCTATATTTTGGCATATTGGTGGGGCGTAGCGACATTTACGTCGTCTTTGCGCGTTTACCGAG